>JBBPBT010000958.1:230641-270007 GCA_037974875.1 Cicer bijugum | reverse complement strand
TTTTGTTTTTGAAAGTGAAAAAGTTATGTATTTTAAAGTTGATCAAAGTTGAGAGTAGGTTTATATCATGTGGGTGTTTGTTACAAATTTTTGAAAATAAACATGTTGGCCTATGAGTTATTTTGGATAAGTTAAACAATTATGAAAAAAGAAATATTAAAAGAATCTTTAATTACTATAATAGTTTTTTGGATAAATTGGAATTTACTTTTGTTTGTATCTCATATTTGTTGGAGTTCTCTCATTTAACATAACATGTCCATGAATTGTATATAGCCTTATTTTAATTGAAAACCCAAACTGGGTCGGTTTATAGTTTATATTTTTATTGTTTTTTCCTTTTCAGCTTAGATCAAGTGTCAATAGAGTTTTGTTCTCTTTTTGGACTGAAAAATATCTGTCGCTTTTGGCTTTGGAATATAGGGCCTTCACTTAATGAATGTGTTATTGCATGTGTCTGATCATTACTTCTGTTGATTTCGCTTCCCAACCGTGTTTCTCTATCTTCTTAAGCTTTTGGTAGTTTCTTTTCATGTCACCAATTTAGTATAACCAATATCATACCCTTTTTTGCTTTACAGTAGACATTGCCTTGTCCATCATTACCACCTACCATAGTTTTAATATCTCATTAACTGTACAATATAATAGTTTATCTATTATTCAGATGGTTTACTAATAGTTTGGTTCTTATTATTTCCACTAAGATTTATGGTATATATGTTTGTTATGTCTTTGAAACTACGGTCCTTTTCATATTGCAGAACTTTTGTTCAAATGAGGACACCATTTTTTGTGGTGTTTTTGATGGTCATGGACCTTATGGCCATAGGGTTGCGAAGAAAGTTAGGGATTCTTTCCCTTTAAAGCTTAGTGCACAGTGGGATTTCCATCGTAAGAATAAAGATGGATTAAGTAATCATAATGGTGCAGCCACAAGTTATACTTCTGAAGAGCAAACTCAATTGGTTGAAGAGAAACCCAGTCATTGTGATCATGAGTTTGATGGAACAAATGCTATCTTGACACTAAGAGAATCTTTTTTGAAGGCTAGTAAGATTATGGACAAAGAACTGAAACTGCATCCTGATATTGATTGCTTTTGCAGTGGGACTACAGCAGTTACCTTGATCAAGCAAGTAAGCAACATAAACAACAACAGAATGTTCTCTCTATAGTTTCCTTATTTGCTTAACACTTTGTTTCTAATCTTAATGTTCTTTTAGGGACTGAATCTTGTTGTTGGAAATGTGGGGGATTCAAGAGCTGTATTAGGAACCCGAGATCATGAGGATTCTCTTATTGCTGTTCAGTTGACTATTGACCTTAAGCCTAATCTTCCAAGTATCTCTCTCTCTCTCCTAAACCCTTCAGTGTGTGTGTTTTACTGTTTTCTGAATTAACTTGATGAAGTACATTGAAGAACACCACCTCTTTATGCCCTCAAATCAACAGATTGAACATTATTGACTTATGAAAGATAATTCTTAATAGCCAAACTTTGTTGTTCAATAATGCTTATTTGTTTCCATAGTTCAATCAGATTAGCTTATCTATATGTGTTTTGATGTATGATTTGCACTTGATTTCACATAGAGGAAGAAGAGAGGATTAGGCTCCGCAAAGGAAGAGTTTTTTCCCTTCCGAATGAACACGAGGTACCTCGAGTTTGGCTGCCTAATACTGATTTCCCAGGTCTGGCCATGGCACGGGCTTTTGGAGACTTTTGCCTAAAGGACTTTGGATTGATTTCTGTTCCAGATGTCTCATATCACCGCCTTACAGAGAAGGATGAATTTGTTGTGTTAGCAACTGATGGGGTAAGGCCTATCATATTTGCTGAAATTAATTCGTTTCAAGATCATATGTAGCTAATTCTAGAATGCACTTGACTTTAAATGGTTTTATACTGCTGCATGCATTACCTACAAGTATGTTTAGATAACCAAAGTTGATTGCATTTAAAATGATCTCTTACTGTTTAGGCCAACCACATAAATGATTAACACATATTTATTGACATGCATGTTCATACTTCACCTATTTGGAACTGGAATTTGTAGAATTGTTGGGATTTAATGAACTCATGCCATTTGCATCAATATATTGATTTACCTTTGAGTAATGCTATAAATTATGAAAGCATTAGTAACTAAGTTTGATGAAGTTATAAAAAAAGACTGACCAAACACGGGTTAAGAGGTAATATAAATTGGTTGAAGGATAAAAAGGTAATCATGTCTAAATGGCAGTACATTTCTTGCCTTTTGTTAAAAAAGCTGTCATACCAATGAGCATTAGTTAGTCTTTACCTTTTTGGTTCTCCTGTTAGTAAGTTTTGGCACTCGAATTAATCCCTCATGTTCCAAATTCTTTAACCCTTGAAAATATATACTCTCCCAAATTGTCCTATGCCTTGAAATTTTCTTACACTTTCTACACCTAATTGGGTTATAAAATATTATCTGCTGTTAAAATATATTAGGTGGAAACAATTCACTTCCTGGAAACAATTATATTACAATTTTCTGAACCCCGGAAAAAGTTGGTGGAAACAATTTTAACTAATGCAACCTAAATACATGCATGTCACCTGAAAGTTCTGGCATTCTGCCCCAATATATAGTATACATTGTTCCTTGCCATTGGAGAGAAAGCAGGGTGCACCCATTATAGAGTCTTTATCTTGGGTTGTTTGAAGTTTGGACATGTGTAAAGAAGACTTGTGGGGGCACCAAGGTTAGATCAAATGGAGGATGGTCCAAAAGACAAATATAAGCCAAATAATTGCTTTAAATGGTCTACCATTAGACAGCAATTCATGATAGATAGAACATTATGGCATTGTTTGATTCATGTAATAGACTTATCTAGCAGGACAAAGGATTTATTTGTTGTTGTTTCCCTCTTCCATAGTTGTTTGTTTCATATGAATTATTTGGATTGTTTCAAACTATTTATGATTCTTCCATGCAGATTTGGGATGTTTTATCAAACGAAGAAGTTGTGGAAATTGTGGCATCTGCGCCACGGCCTACTGCTGCTCGATTACTAGTTGAGTCGGCCGTTCATGGTTGGAGGACAAAATTCCCTTTCTGTAAGGTTGACGATTGTGCTGCAGTGTGCCTCTTCTTAGATTCAAATTCAGAATCCAAGGCAGAACATGCCACAGACAAATCGATGCCTCTACCAGAAGCATCAACCGACCTAGTCAATCAATCATCTCTACCTCGTGAGAAAGGAATTGGAACAGAAGCCGAAAAACAGCAGGGGTAGCATAGCTGTTGTGCCATATCTCTTCCCAAACCTTTGTTTTATTGAGAAGTTTGGGATAATTGTGCTATATATAGCAGTCAGTCAAAGAGAGCCATTGTTTTGATGATTTATTTTTTTGGTAGTTTTTCTGCCAATATTCTTTTCATTATTTATCTTTGTCATTTCCTTGGACAGTACTTGATGGGTGGGGGTTGGAGGAGTTTCTATGTGTATGTTTTTGCATCCGGAGGAAAAGGGGTACCGGGCTTATTTTTATTGCTAGAGGTCATTTTTCCTTCTCTGTATAGGTTGATTTGGAGTTTTTGTAAATCCAAGTCTCTATCCGTCATTTTTATTTGCATCATCATTTGTTAGTTGTATTTTTCCAATTTAGACATTAAGCTAGAACTTACAAAAATTGGATTTATATGGGTAAGTGAACTTCTCAGTCAGGTTTTTTCTTTACTTCATGTTATGCTGAGCTCAAGTTTTGAATTGTTAATTGTGAAGTATTATGAAGATGCTGATACTGTGCGATGCGAACCTTCTTTTTTCTTGTAATTTTTTCAAAGGTTGTCCTTAATGTAGATAGTACTTTATTTGCATTTGATTAATTAAAGTTTGTCTTTGAAGGAGTAGCTAATTTACATTTAATTAAAACCCATTAGTATCTGATTATAACTAAAAAATTAATTAAAAATAATACAGAAAAAAACAACGCAATAATAATTCTTTATTTTTTTGAATAAGAAACGATTTATGAAATACCTTTCAAAACAAGTATGATGAAGTATACAACATAAATTTGCAATTTGAATGAAAACTTAATTATAGACGAGTATTTCTGAATTAGAGTAAACAAGTAATTATTCATTTAACTCATTCATTTGAATTCAAAAATGGTAAAAGGTTTTATTGTTAACAAAATAAAAAAGGTAGTTACCTAAACAAAGGTAGCTAGAACTGAAGTTTTGGTACAAAATCAGTGGGTTACACTATCTTGATGAGTTATATTTATCATTCCAATTGAGTTGTTAGTTTTAGTTATACATTTGATTTGACATAGAAACCCATGCCAAAAACCATAGTCTAATAACATATACAATTTTTTGACATGTCTAATAACATACAAATCAGTAGTAAGCTATTGTAATATACAGATTCCTTGAAATCACATTTACAAATCATGGAGTTACTTCAGTGTTGATTTCTCTAAGAGCACTCTTATGTTATTTCTATTTTCAATTACTTTAACCAAAAATTTGACTTTGGTTTATATGTATCAGTCATTCCATTTCAATAAATCAACTTGGGAAGTAGAACACTTAAAAATAAGATTGTCACCCAGTTGATATTTAGAGCGCAAGAGGGAGAAATATAGTGGGAACCAACTAAATGAACTGTTCCTGTCCTTTCATCCCTAACTTTAATACTTGATGAACCTGAGATATACAGCATAGAAAATATTGGTAAATGAATAGTTAAATATAAGACAAAATAAGGCAAGTAATTCAAAAATGTTTTCTTATTTTCTTGTGGTTAGAAATGTTGGTCTACCATTGACTATCTGTGATAGTGTGGTACATAGTAGAATCTTTCACATTTTGATTCTCAAGTTGTAAATTATTGAGGACTTGTTAGGATTGGTTTATTTGTTTATCTACCAGCATAAACACTTACTAAATTGTTTATTATAAAAATAACTTATACATAGGGATGACAATGGGTAGAGTTTGGGTAGGATACTATAGTACCCATACCTATACCCGCAGTTTAAAAAAATACCCATACCCGTGCCCGTACCCTCTTGGGTATAACTTTAATACTCATACCCTTACCCTCTAGGTATCTAAATGCTCGTACCCATACCCATTACACACACTTTAACTAAAATAGATCGATAAATAAATATTATTTTGTGATTAAATTTAAAAATTATTTAAATATACAAAATTGAGTTGTCAAATAAATATATAATTATTACTTTATGTGACAATTCTATTTTATTAAATGTTATTATGATCTTCTTTTTGTATTTGTTTTCCTTACCGAAGAAACTAATAACATATAATAAAATATTATTCTCAAATAAATAATAATTATATCTTTACTAGATAACTTTATATTATTAGATTTTATTATTATCTTTCTTTTGAAGTTATACTTCGCAACAAAGATGACCTTAAACTCCGAACCCTAAACCCTAAATAATATACTTAAACCTTGCACCATAAACTCTTAATATCAAATTATTTACATTAACACACTAATTGTTATGAAGTAAAACTATAAAACGAAGATAGTAATAACATTTAAAAAAATGGAGTTGTCAAATAAAGTACTAATTACATAATTATTAGACAACACTATTTTACTAAATGTTATTATTATCTTCATTTAGTAGTTAGAATTTGTAAAATAAAAATAATAATATTATAGTAAAATAAAAAGAGAGAACTATATTTTATTATAGTAAAATAACAAGAGAGATTAAATAACTATTAAGTTTGTTCTAATAAAATAAAAATAATAATAGTAATACATAAAATAAATAAGGGGACCAATGGACTTGACGCATATATGTGAATCCTAATAAAAGGAGCTACTTGTCGCCGCCTCCGTAGAAGGGAGAGGAAACACAATAATGCTCTAGTTAGTCAAACAAATTCAATTTCTCAAATTTTTAACTATATCAATTTCTCAAATTTTTAACTATATCAATTTCTCTCTAAAATATCCGAGTTTTCTGTTTATCAAATTAATCATTTTGCATTGTTATTCTTTACCGTAAGTCCAATTTAAGTGAAACCAACACCAAAACAATCGTTTGAAAAATGGCCATACCTTTATTAGTTTTCTTATTTTAGGGATGACAATGGATAAAGTTTGGATAAGGTATGAAGTTGCAACTCTTATGACAATATTATTTGAGATCAGTAAAAATAATTTATAAAAAGTTGCAAGTATAATTATAAAGACACGATTAATAAAATATAACTCTAAATTATGAAGACACAATTATTTAACTATTCATCATAAACAAATTCTTAAAAAGTTTGCAAATGTTTATCTTTTAATTTGATTAGAAATATTGTAATGGTCCAATGATATTAATAGATATTAAAACATAAAGAAAAACAATTAATTAAACTAAGTATTAATATAATAAATAAATAAATAATATATTTATATAAGTGCGGGTGCGGGGCGGGTACTATAGTACCCGTACCCACACCCATACCCGTTTAATTTTGCAGGTAATTACCCGTCCCCGTGCCCATACCCGTTATGCGGGTTTTTACCCTACCTATTGCGGGTTTTTTTTTGCGGGTACCCACCGGATCTGGGTTTAATTGTCATCCATACTTATACATATGCATTTATATGATAAACACTTATAAGCACTTGATTAAGTTGTTTATCTAAACTGAAAGCTAAACACGATGACTTTGGAAAACGATTTACACTTGTTTAGCACAAGCAAGAACACTACTCTAACATGTAAGCAAGTAACTAGAAAAGTGGGTAAAATGAAAATGTACAACTCATTATTCAGCACTTGGCATAGCATAAAATAAAACTGAGATAATCATTAAATAGAACACTGCAGAAAACACAAAAGACTTGCATGATTGCATAATGCATTACCGATAAAAACTTTAGAAAAAATATAAAAAAAATAATTAAAATGCCAGAAAAAAAATAAAGAAACATTAAACAACACTCACAGTTGTACTCTGTCCATCCAATAACCTGATTTTCAAGGTCATAAAAGACAAGTTTATTTGAAAGCACCAAATCTGCAACAAATAGAAATAGAAGTGAATCAGCATTGTAAGACGAACCACTCCAACAAATAAGAATACAATCATACGTATACACAATTCTGATCTCAACCGTATAAAGATGTTCATGCAAGCTACTATTACAGTTACATTACATATAATATAAGGCTAATTAATGGATTTTTCGGTGAATTCCAAAGCTTCACTAAATAATAAAAGTTAGAAGCGTCACTCAACAAACTAGTGCTAAATAGCATAATTGGCATCCACAAAGTTTGGAGAGAATACCTCCCAATAAGGTCATATTCTTACTATCTCTTGATTGTGACCCACTATTTTGCCAACCAATACACCAGAGATCATCCTGCAGAGATGGCACAACATTAATTAATTTTAATATTTGGATCACGAACGTTAAATTCGTAGACATACAAAAATATTTATTGGGAAGTATAAAATGGAGGCGGCACATGCTTTCACATGGAAAACATGAGGAAGAACAAGAGACAAGATTGATGTCACTGGAATTTGAACCATGGGAGAAGCAAGAAATTCCACTGATTTTTTTTCAAAGCTATAACTGGAACTTCTCAGATAGAGCACAGAAGAAAAATTACTCATCTATTGTTAGGTACTGGATTTGGGCTTAAAGCCCAACTAATGTGCAGAATAGAGGAGTTGGTTACATTTGCCAACGTGTCTAGTTGTTATAGAGGAATGACAGTTATATAAAGAATAAGGATAGCAAGAGAGAAGGAAGTGAGTATCATTTTGTTAGAAACCTTATGGTTTGGGCAGAGAGAAATGTCTCTTCTATGAGGAGCTTTTGCTCTGGGGTTACAGTGGATTTTCCATTTGTAATACATCTATTTTCAGTTAATAATACAATTTCTTCTTCTTTCTAATTTTGGGTTCCTACCATCTATGGTTCTAATAATACCAACCACAAGAATGAGACAAAATTCGAATGAGATTGTGACCATATCGTTTTGTGAATATTCGCATTGCCAACAATATGGAGGATGCTTATTTATAAAAAAGACCACAAGATCAGTGGTTTTTCTTTATGAATATGAAAATTAGGACTTTACTCAGTCCTCGAGAAAAAAGAAGGTAAGATGTCCACAGAAACAATATTCTAGATAAAAAGAATATGGAAATAAAAAAGAATGTAACAAGGCTTACAAGTCTGTCGCACAAACGGTACTGGACTAAACAATGAATCAGAGGGGCAAAACGGCTACATAGTTGAAATACAATAGAATTCAAATAAACAAGAAATGCCAACAGAACTACAAGTTTAAAAAGTACATTGGAGATCAAGAATAAAGAAAAGGATTGGAAGTTTTCTAGAGACTAAAATAAATTAGGCTCAAAAAACATATTCATACAAAAGTATTTTTAGGTGAACATTGTCAAAGGTAAAACCATTCACCCAAAAGTGTCTTTAAAATGTTTCGGATTTCAGAAAGAGTGCATGTTCTACAGCTCATCATACTAAATAAATTGCCAGTATAAAACTGAAATTAATGTTTGTGGAAAATTGTAGTTGGAGTGCATTTGAGTACAATCTCAGACAGAAAGCTTCTGCAAGACTTAAGAAATGGATAACAGCCATGACGTATTAGCAAAATATATAATGAAAGAAAACATTTATGATAGGTCCCAAAACAAGCCCAATTAACTTCTGAAAACCATAACAATAAAGATGTAAGGGGATTTTCTAAATACTTACAGAAAGAAATAAATAATCGTGTGGATAAACCTTCAAGGAGAGTCCATTTTCAAAATAAAAGGTGACATTTGGAAATCCATCATCGACACTGCATCATAGAATCAAATAGCTGTAACACATCTGAATGGAGCTCATACTGACATAAAAGCATAGATTATGCAACGGGGGAAATCCAGTTATAGAAGCACTACATACTTATATGAAAGCTAGTAAATTAAACCAACCAAATAATATAATTTCAGAAACTTCATGAAAAGTGTCATTACATTATCACAAAACCATCAGCAGTTGGTGTATTAGAACTATGAGAACCATGTGACACAAGTTCATGGTTACTTGTGGAAAATTATGTAGATTACGCCTTTAGAAAAGATTACATCATAAAATGCTTTTTTCTTACAATCACAGTTGATAACTGTGCCAGAGACAAATGCTTTTTACCTAATTAATTAACTGTCCCTTTGTTTAAGTTTATATCATAAATAAAATTAAAAAAAGGCTCTCTAAATAATTTATGATTATCAGATAAGATTTTCAAAATAGATAAAGCAAAACATAAAAAAGTTCATTTTAGAAGCTTTCTAAAAAACTATTAAGAGCTGTGTTGCTTTGAAACAAAATGCGACAACAAATCCAACAACAATTTAGATGGTTAATGCAATTCAAGTATATAGTTAATTATGTTCAATAGATGGTTAATGAATATAACAAGGTGTTACAATTCATTAATCATTCAGTAAATATAATTAACCACGATTTTGGACGTCATTAGTCATGATTTTCGTGTACGTATTTGAGCACAGATCTAGTTAATGGATATAATGTATATTTGAACACCTGAAAATCAAGTATATGTGAACACAATTTGAATGATTAATGGATATCATGCATATTTGAACACCTGATAATTGTGGTTAATGACGTTTAAAACCATGGTTAATTATGCCCAGTGAATGATTAATGTGGTGTGACACCTTGTTACATTCATTAACCATCAACTGAATGTAATTAACCACATATTTAAACTGTATTAACCATTCAAATTGTTGTCAAACTTTGTTGTCAAACTTGTGTCAAAATATAATTTCTCTTTCTGAAAAGGAGCTCTAAAAGAAGCTATATCATAAAGGCACGTTTTCCAGAGCTTATTCAAATGCACCCTACATCAGTGTCATTTTTGTATACTTCAATCAGAGTAGTTATAAAGGATAATAACAGCATAAGATTCAGCCTAACTGAATCTGTTGGCACTTCGCTAATTATAGTTACATAACCAATCATGAAAGGTACTAGAATCAGTACATTATGATTACAGAACCTATTCTGTTACATCCTATAAAAACATACCAGTGTGTTTGATGTCAATGACATCACAAGCACAAAATAGAAATCTCACCCTCGAACAGAAATCATAAAAAGAATTTAAACCAACACTGTAAAATCAGCTACAGGAATATAAGAATGTAACAAGAAATTTCAGACTGAACATTCAATACTTTGTCGTACAGTGAAAAGATAGGAATGTAAAATGTAAACTACCAAAACAGTGAAAACACATATGCTTCAATCAACAGTGATGATATGCATGCATTCTTTTACTTTTCAGACATGTGTTTCGAGAAAGAAAGATTATGGTAAATCCCAAGTGTAGTACAAGGTTTAGTGAATGCATGTGATGCATCATACCTTCCAGAATATTGAAAGCATGTATACTCGTCATGGAGAGTCTGAACCTTTAAGTCAGGTTGCTGAGAAATTATCTAAGAGAAAGAAGCTGAAACTTTACATACAATTGTTACATAAGTTTACAAATCATTATTCACTTATATACCTTATATATTAGTGGCTGATAGATCCCGTCAGGTAGATAGGCCAAGGTTGTTCCACTGTCAATTATTGTGCCTTTTCTGTCTTGTTGCTCAGATGCATCTGTTGAGAGATTAATGAAAGTATGGCCAATTTGAACCGCCGTCATATTGACACTGTAATGTGGCCTAAAACAGATTTTAAAATGTCAGATATCTCAAAACTAACATCTAAATTGAGGACAGGCTGGGTTGGAGATTCATATGTTGCTCACATGATAATTGACAAGACATACATATATATACTCTTCTGGCACTAGTACAGATCATCAAATTATTTGCACAGCATATAGAATCAGAATATTCCAACATATGCATGACAGGAAAACTTAAAAGATGCTATCCCCAAAGGAGTAATAAATGACACAATGAGAATAAATAATCTCATTCAGAAATGTAGTAAAAAATGGCATACTGGTCAGGTAATAACGGAGTCGTGTTCACTTTAGGTTGTACAACATGCCCAATCGCAAATATACCACCACCATTTACTCCATTTAAACAATGAGCAAACATCTTTTTCACTTTGCCAGAAGAAGAAAGTTGTGAAATCATTGAATAATTAGCTTTTCCAAATCCAAGAATCCCATCGAGTGCTTCTTCATTTGTATAACTTAGATCTCCAGATTGTCTGGCGCCACACCTGCAAAACAGAAAAACTCATTTTAAATTGGTCAGATAAAAACCAAATATATTTCAATACACAAAGTTAACAAACATAAGAAGAATCACTAGGAAAATTTAATAGCAATGAAAAATTAAAACCAACTATATTTCAATAAATTGGTCACAAAGAGAATTCTTAATAGCAATGAAAAATTAAATTTAAGCACACAAATTGTATTAACGGATCATTTAGGATTGCCTAACAACGCTGAAACAAAGGAAACTATTTCTCAGGAAAGAGTTGCTGCTGATACATTCTTTGACTGCCCATGGCTTGAATTCACATTTTTTTCACGCAGAGTTTATATTCAGCTTGAGTAGGACTCACATTTTACAACTTTGCTGATCAAATCAGAAATACATTCCAGTTTGGAACACAGCAAAAGGAGGAATGGGAGAAGCGCAGGGATATGGATATCAATATCAATGTCAGCATTCTCGTTCTCAATCATATTTAACTGGAAGGTGACCCATATCTCTAATAGAAGTTAAGTGTTTTCTCAGGCACCGATATTGATTTTGTGAGAACTTGGACACAACTTTATGCTTCTAAACAAAAGAAAATGTATATTCAACAATTTTAGAAAGTTATACCTGTACTCATCGATACTTAAGTACAATCACTTTTTTTAAGACAATATTCAGATATGAGCATTTATTCTATTGCATCTAAAGAAACTAGATAGATTACTATAAACATAGTTCACATACATGTGTAGATTCATGTCCATAAATGTTTGAGTCATTGAAATCAGCATCCACTAACAGTAGCAGAACAAAAGAAAGATACATCCATAAACATATAATAGCAAGCATTATTGTCATGACTAACTCACCCAAATATAACACTTCCATTAGCCGAGGCGGTTTTAAGGTCCCCAGACACTTGATCAAATAGTACAACATCCTTAACAAAGTAACCTGCAGTGGAGCTCCCATCACCATATATCTCCAGATATGGACAGGAATCATTACTACCAGTGCATCCAGACAGAAGACCCCCATTAATCTCTTTGCAGAGCTCTTGGTCACACGGAACTAATTTACCAGACGAGGACTCCTTTATGTTGTAGAGCGTAAGGTCCATCTTTGATATCCCAAAAAAAATGTATGAATAAGAACATTAGTGTTGAGTCGAGGTTGTACATGATTCAGTCATACAAGAAATTATTGGCTAGGCCCAGTCTACCATAGGCCCTCAAATCATTATTTGGCAGGAAACAGAACACAAACTATCTTGTCATCACAAATATTTTTCCAAGGGTCAAATTATGATTCGAATGCTAAGAAAATGATTGTCAAGCACAAAACAACATTTATACACTATATCACCAAGTGTGTGATATGTGAGCTACTATTGTCTATTAATTTTTAAATTTTGCATTATACCAATACACATTGAACAAATGGAGATAGATACAGAAAGTAAAGGAATGCAGCGATGCTAGCACAGAAAGATAACCAACTCCAAATGGAGAGACTTCGAGTTGTATGTTAAAAATGAATCAAGAGTAAGACTATTATCTTCTCTCTGTAGTATGTACTCCTTATTCTAATCTTTTCTTCATTACTATTTCATTTGTACTCTTACTCTGATCTTCTTCGTCTTCATTACTATCTTATGTGTACTCTGCTATCTCACCAACTGTTTGCCTTCCATTACTACTGTCCATAGTACTGTTGTTAATAAGAGCACAATACTACACTAAGGCAGAAATCGTCATTGTCTTGATTTAGGTTCTATTGGCACATAACAAACTTTTATTATCTTTAAGAGTTCAACAATGTATTGACAGAATAACGTGTATTCATATTTTCCCGTCTTACTACTACAATATAGCAGGTTTCAAGAAATAAAATTATAATGTGGCAAGACAGTGAAATATGATTGGACATCTTTGTCAATATACAATCATTTACTCTTTCATATATCAATTACAATTGGAATAGTGAGAGTGGAAGACAATGGTGACCCGCATGACTAACTTGTCACATAATCAGTGATGTATGGAGTGTGTACCTATGTCTCTAATAATTGCATCAGCAAACAATAAATATTTGATAAATCATCAAAGAAGAAGTAACCTAGAATGAGAAAAGGATAGGTGGTACCAAGAAGCTAGCTTAAGTACTTAGTATTACATCTATCCTTTGTATGTTTTGCTTAAAGTTTTTTATACAAACCAAAAAAGTCAACAATCTTTTTATTTTGATGAAATTATTTGTCTTTTTCTTATATACTCTTGACTCCTTATTGTCTTATTGCATCTATCTTTACTAATAAGAGCACACATAAAAAGTTAGCTTAACATTGAACTTTGAAAACAACAATGACAAATACTACCTTCGTCCCTCTTATTATAAGCTCCTTTTGCAATTTTCACATATATTAAAAAATGTAGTAGTGTATTTCATGAGTTTGTGTATGGATGTTTCTAAAAAACTCTTCTGCTATGAAGCACGGACACAATCACCGACACATAGATACTAGTAATAATTTTTTTTAAAAGAAAGAAATGATTGAATAACTACATGTGTTAATGTCAAGTACTAACATGCAATGGACATCAAACACACTTTTATTTTGAAGTATCAGTGTTACATAGAATTTTTGCATATTGGTGGGTTCAGCCCTAATTTCTCATCTTCCAAAAACACTTAGGGTATGTTTGGATGGAGGATTTTGGAAGGGAAAGAAGGGGAGAGAACATATTTTTCTTATTAAAATATGGTAGCTACAAAATGTTTCTAAAAATGAATTAAGTGATTGAAATGCATATGATCATTTCACGTGTTATTCTTTCGAACTTTTAAAAATCTCAAATATATACTGAAATATTCTCATTCACCCCTCTAAAACCCTCCAAAACCCAACTCTCAAACATACCCTTAGTGGTATTAATTAAGAGTATACTTGAAAAAAATAAAAAATCTCTTTAATAATTTGAAATGAGACTTATATTTAAATAGTGCCAACACAATTTCTAAAAGAGCGAGCATTGAAAGAGGAACAGAAGGAGCAATAGCTGAAAAAGAAGATGAAAGAGAAGCATACACCAAGGTTACTTTTGGTAGGACACTCTTTACATTGAATGCAATTAACCCACATCATATCAGTCCCAGTATCCACTTGTAAATAATAATCCCTCGAAGGAGTTCCAATTCCAATTTTAGCATAATAAAGCCTACAACACAAACACAACTTCACAATCAATCATCCAAAAAAAACATCAGAAAAAGCACCGTCCACAATCAGAGTAAACCAATTTTACACGTAGAGTTAACAAGAATCATTGATTTTGTCATCTCATCATTCAATTTTAAAATAACAATACAATCGACGACTCACATTGGTTGTAACTGACAGTGAATTAAACTAAAAAAATATTCAAACACAATTTCAATGAATTTTACAGACATTTAATAAGAAACATTGAATTTGTTATCTCACCACATGATTGTAATTGACATCCTAAAATAACTACACAATCAACTAATCGTGTTGGCCGTAACACATAGTGCATTAAACTAAAAAAAATATTCACACAATTTCTCCATCAATTTTATAAGGAAACATCAATTTTATTATACAATTGTAATTATCATCCTAAAATAACTACACAATTGTAACTGCCGTGTTTGTCGTCAGTGTAAAACTGTTTATACCGAAGTTGCATGTCCATTAAACTCAGAAATTTAAAACACAATTTAGCAATAAATTATCAAATTTTTCAAAATTAAAAATGAAATTATTAGAAAAGAAATAAGGTTGCGAATAATGAAGAATTTGAAAGACGACTGACCCGACGGCATCGGGACGACCGGTTCCGCCTAAAGGAAGGTCGACGCCGGTGATGAGGGAGATTTGGCGGCGGTAATCGTGAGCTTTGAGAACGGAGAGAGAACGTTGATCGCCGGAGAATTTGCATTTAACGTTGAAAACGCCGTGGTTGGCGCCAACGATGGAAATGGTAAGAATAAGAAGAAGAGTAAATAAAAGTGAGATTCTTCTGTTAATATTCATCCTCATCTTTTAAGTTGATTCTTTTTTTTCTTTATTTATTTTTTTTTTTCTTTCTGTTCTGTTGTGTGTGTTTTTGGTGAGAGTTCAGAGTATTGTGTGGAGTGTGAGTGGAAGAGTTACCGTAACTTTAATGGAAATTTCTGAGTTTTTGCAATTGGAGAGTTCGAGTGTGGGGTCCACTAGTTGGGTTTCCAAACAGTTCAATTCATTTGGTGAGCGTCACTTTCACGGGTTCAATTCTAGAGCGGTGTTTCTGATATATAAGAATATTTAAAAGTATCTCACCGTAATTTGCTTTTTTTAAAAAAAATAAATTTTTAGCATTTTATAAAATTTAAAATTTCATATTTAAATTTATAAAAACACATACATTTCTTTTAATAAATTTTACAAACTATTTTCCAAATAATTTTAGACTTTGTCAATATATATTTTTAAATTTGATTACAATATTATAAAAAGGTTTTATATATAAAGAAAATCTCAATCAAAATTAAATTTTTAAGTTTATATTTTCATTACTTTCATCTTGAATTAACAAAAGATTCATATTTAATTCATTTTAAGTTGAAAATAATTAAATTTTGGTTAAGGAACTTTTTTATCTTAACATATCTGTATAAAATCGTTCAAAAGCTTAAAATTTGAAGCAAATTGAAAAATATTTTGTTCCAAAATAAAATAAAATCTTTTATAAAAACTCAATTTTTTTCAAATGAAAATTAAGATTTTATAAAAATTAAAAATTTATTTAATCACCTGTTTTTTCGTTATAATAAAATATAAATGAGCATATTATGATTCTTTTATATTATGATGTTTTTTTTGCACAAAGAAGCAATATTAAAAAATAATAAATGCAATAAAAGAAATTGGAAGCAAGTATATAAAAAGTTTGACGAGAATTCTATAAGTAGAGATAGAAATTGAAAGATAATCTTTTACTAATCTTTTATGCAATGATTCATTATTTTTTACTGTATAAAATAAGATTCCTATATTAGTAATTTGAAATTTAGAGGAATGTATTATTTAGAGAAATTAAAACATCCATGAAAAAAATATAGAAGTATACTAAATATATAGAAATTATATAGATGTACTTATTAATTAGGAAAATTTTAGAAGTAAATCTAGACTATTATTAATTTGTATAAATAAATATTTTTTTTACTTAGCATTTGAAATTAAGTTAGTTATGAGTTCTCTCTTAAAAATGTGTATCGTTCTCTAATAAAATAAAATCAAAAGAATATAGTTGAGAGAGGGGAAGGTGTGACTACACCACTTTTCATTTTGCCCTTCTCATAAAAGATTATTATAAAAAATTGTGTCATCACAAGAAAGCATTAGTTAGCTCTAAAGGAATATGGGAGATTGTGGAGAAATGACATATGATGAGGCGCAAGCCGAAGAAACGTTATTACAAATTGAGAATGAGACTTTGGCAAAGATGGGGAAGTTGTGACCCTCTCACATCAATGTTTAGATGATTATATGATTGAGAAGATTATTGATGCTACTAATTCAAAGGAAGATTGAGAGGTTTTGGATAAATAATTTCAAAGCATTTACAAAGTGAAGAAAATAGGGCTTTTGTATCTAAGACGATATTTTGAAGATAAATGAATACGAATCAATTTCATATTATGGCTCATGGGAAGGGTGAGACTAAATAGATGTTTGTATGACAGAGAAGATTATTCATTCCTTGAACTCTAAGTTCAATTAAATGGTGTGTTATTGAGGAATCAAAATATTTTGACTCAATATCCATTAAAGAATTAGAAGGGTCTTTCAATTTGAAGATTAAATAGTGAAAAGAATGCGAAAAGAACCATTAGAACTCGTTCTCAAGACCAAAGCTTCAATGTTGAGTAGTAATTAAAGATTTAAGAGTCAAAGCATGCGTAGAAGTGGACAATGAAGAGTGTGGTCGTTCCAAGGAAGAAGAGACAACAAAGGTGGAATCAAACTACGAGGACATAAGTCACTCATCACTAAGAAATTGTGGAAGATGAAGAGGAAAAAATTATGGCTATTATCAAAATGAAATGAGTTACGATAATTCTATATTTCAATATTCATATTATAATAGTCATAAATTTGATCATTTATTTTAGGAATGTCGTAATGTGTCTAATCAAGAAGAAGAAGAATAGGTTAATCTTGTTAATGAATACAAATAGTTGAATTTGTTGCTAACACTTAATGAAGAAGAAATGAATGCTGCCAATTTGATTCGTTGTTGCACACGGGTCAAATACAATTGATAAAATGTAGATAGATGTAATAATTCAAGCCGTTTTGCAAGAACTTTTGATATAATAATATTAACCAAATTGAAAATTGAAATTAGAAAGGGGATTTTTTAGATTTTTGTTTGAACAGATGAGCAAAACGATTAATCCACTTATTCGAATTTCAGACCTATCAAAAATTCTGTCAATGAGTTTAATTTCTAATTCGTGATTTTATTCCTATTTGACTATAGAATTGATCAAACAAGCGTAATCAACTCTATGTGAATTCGGTTTTTGTGACTCGATTAAGCATCACAATCATTGATATATTACAATTAACGATCAAGTGTTGCAAAATTATAATTCAATTAAATTAGAAATCGAAATCAAATTATGTCAAATGAATTTAATCGATCCTATTGAAATTCAGTTTAAGCAATCAAAATATTAATATAATCAAATAAACATAAATAGAATCAGGAAGCAAAATTAACAATATAACCTGAATCTCAAGGTGTTGATTAAACTCTGAACTCGTGAATTAATCTTATGAAATTAGTCTTCCATGAAATTAAAATAAAAAGTGTTTGTTTTCTTATCTGAATCTGAATCCAAAATATATCATGTCCAAGAAAGGAAAGAAAACTTTCAATATATAGTACTCAATTTTGGACTTTAGAAATAAGTGGTCCGCTATTTAAAATTATTACAAAAGTCCAGATAACAAAATCTGCAATTTAGGTCTAGTAAAGTTCGGCATTGAGCTTTTATTTGAACACAAAAGTTGTAGCTATGATTTTTAACTTTCCAACACTTGCTTGCATGCGTCAATCCGATATCCAGAGCTCAAGTTATGGCCTATAGAGAGAGCAAGGGTCAAAATGCAAATAATAAAATTATAATTCAATTTCGACCTAAAGTTTAGAACCAAGCTAAAAAATTATTCTACGTTATAAAGAGCTTTTAAATACCAAAGTAAAAAGCTATAAACATATGCTTCAATGTTATGATTAGTGGTACTTGAACAATGATGCAAGTAATCATGCATATGGATGCAGAGAGAAATGTGTGGAATTCAATGAGAATGTGAATGAAAGTGTTTCCTTTGAAGACCCTTCAAAAGTAAAAATTGAAGGTAAATGTATAATTTTGATCTCTTATAGAGATGGAAGTTATAAGTTGATTATTAATGTTTATTGTGTGACTAAATTGTAGAGTGATATTATGAGTTTGAGTCAACTTCTTGAAAAGGGATATGAAATTCTCATGAAAGGTAGATATTTTTGGTTTATATATCAAAATAGTAGTTTAACCTCTATGATTCTTATGTCGAGAGATAAAATCTTTATCTTGAACCTAAGAACCATTAAAACAAAATGTTTGAAGATTGGTGTCCCAGATGAAGCGTGAAATTGGAATATGAGGTGTAGTGACTTTAACTTTGGTGCCCTTAAAGCTTTGGGAGAAAAGAATATGGTGAAAAGGAGGCTCTCATTCAATAATTCAAATCAATTGTGCGAAGGTTGTTTTCTTAGAAAGCAAACTGAAATAGCTTTCCTAAAAAAGTCACATTGTAACACCCCGTTTTTCAAAGCGAGAGTGTATTTTTTTTTCAAAAGAAATTAAAATACAATAGAGAAATAAATAAGGTAAAATCTTTGGATAAATAATTAAGTCATTAAAATTTACAAGCAACGGAAAAGTTTTTCAAAATATAAATCCAAAGCATGTCCTGCTGTCAACAATGGTACAGGTACATCCTTTCAACTTAACATAAAGGTAGCCCAAAAGAAAGACATATGTGTCCTGAGTGACAACCTACTCTGATCATTCTATACATAACAAAAAACTATACGCCTTGAGTAATCTCCACGCGCCCCGTGAGATTCTCCTAACGTAGCTCCAATCAAGCACTCCCATCCACATTCTCATTCGCAGGGTACGAACCGGTAGGATCATCATGACTCTCATCTGAGGGCAAAGCCCAGATTTCCACAATAGTTGTAAAGGTTCACCAACCGAAATTAATAGTTAACACATAACATTTAAGCTTTTCAATGCACAATACATCTTAGAAGGGTTTTCCACATGCTAAAAGTTCATGTAATGCTTGCCAAATATAAATGAAATCAAAAGAAAGTTCTCAATCCATCAAGTAATACATAACTGAACAAAACATTGATAAATCAATTGAGCAATCAATTATCAAACTCAAAATAAGATTTCCAACTGAGCCAATCGATTGGGTAAATCGATTTTTGGCAATGGAAGTCCCTGTAACTCATCAAATCGATTGGGCAAATCGATTTCGTAAAAAACAGAGCCCCTGTAATGAATCCAATCGATTGGGCAAATCGATTTCTTGAAAGACAGAGCCCCTGTAACTCAGCCAATCGATTGGGAAAATCGATTTTCGTAAAAGACAGAGCCCCTGTGATGAATCCAATCAATTGGGCAAATCAATTTCGTGAAAGACAGAGCCCCTGTAACTTAGTAAATCGATTGGGGAAATCGATTCCCCTACATATTCTTCCAAAAATTCATAAACTAACTCAATCACATTTATACATAATACCAAAGCCTAACACTTAGCAATTCTCACACGATCACTATGACAAAATGGGCTTCGAAATAGTTTTACAATCCGTCATACTTTCACACGATGTTCAATACATAACACGTAGTAAAATCATCACAATCATAAGTTTAAATCAAACACACTTACACATAATTTCAACATATAACACTTAGCAAAATCAACATAATTACAATTACATCTCAGGTTCAAAACACTCAGTCATAAACTTGAAACAAACACACTACACACAATCTGTTCCAAAACATAACACTTAGTAATATCATCACATTCATGAATTCAAATCAAACACGACTCATGTGCCAAGCACCCTAATGCAATGCGTATATGCCAAAATGCATGGACTCGGAATTCCAAACCAAAACCCTCCTCGAAGGGCCGTAAATCATAATTGTACCGCCTATCGCAGGCCAAAGTACCAATTACCGAGGTGCCACCTATCACGGGTCAGCACGATTTACTAAAAAGCGTAAATCGTAAACGTACCACCTATCACGGGTCAGTACTGTTTATATCGCAGGCCAAAGTACCAATTACCGAGGTGCCACCTATCACGGGTCAGCACGATTTACTAAAAAGCGTAAATCGTAAACGTACCACCTATCACGGGTCAATACTGTTTACCGAGGTGCCACCTATCACGGGTCAACACGATTTACCAAAAGAAAAGCGTAAGTCGTAAGGGTACCGCCTATCACAGGCCAAAGTACTACTTACCGAGGTGCCACCTATCACGAGTCAGCACAACTTACCAAAAAGTAAATCGTAAACGTACCACCTATCACGGGTCAGTACAGTTTACCGAGGTGCCACCTATCACGGGTCAGCACAATTTACCAAATGAAATGCATGAGCATACACTAACTCCATTCACAACAAGCGTTAATTAAATGCAGATATTAAAAGATTCCCCATTTTTAATACTCATTTACTTAACCGATTTTCACACCAAAACATTAAGCAAACAAACATATTAAGAGATTCCCCATTCTTAATATACTTTTGACTTAAACGATTTCCACAACAAAACATTCAGTAAACAAGTCATTAAGAGATTCCCCATTCTTGATACTCGTTTCACTAAAATGATTTTCAAAAACAAACATTAAGTAACCAAGACACTAAGAGATTCCTCATTCTTAACGTTCAGTTAACTTAAACGATTTTCACAAACTCACATTAAGTAAACAAGACATTAAGAGATTCCCCATTCTTAATACTCGTTTAACTTAATGGTTTTCAAATTCCACACAAAACCAACTTTCACATTCAATCCATAATTCACCCCAAATCATTTTCCTCACAAACCACACAAAACAAACTCACACATGCTTTCACATTCAATCCATAATTCACACCAAATCATTTTCCACACAAACCACACAAAACAAACTCACACATACTTTCACATTCAATCCATAATTCACACCAAATCATTTTCCACACAAACCACACAAAACACATATCAAGTTTCATCAGTATCAATTAAGAACACGTCAACATCCACGAACACAAATTAACACAATCCACCACTCAAACACACAAGTTTCATTCACTCAAAATCATACATAAATGAGTTTACATCCATTTTCCACGAAGCATTCATCAATATAACCAAAACCTAACTCTAAGATTTTACCCATAAAGCCTTAGATACCTTTTCCCAAATCAATACTCTAACCCTAACAAAATTCTTTTCCAAACAACTACAGATAAGGCCCTAAATGCAAACTAAAAGTTTGGAAGGAGCCCTTACCTTCACTTTAGCTTTTTCGTTCGATACGGTACCGCGAATAAATCTGATAAACTTTCCGCTTGCAACGCCGCTTCCAAAGTTGGTCCACTAGCACCGTAGCACGGAGGTGAGCAACCTTCCCTTCTATCACTTCTTGAAACGAAGCTTAGATCTAGGTGAAACGGGGATATTTGTGTTTGAATCCCTAATACCGTTTTTCTCCATTTTCGAATCAAAGAGGAAGAGTGAAGTTGAGAAATCCTTGTCCTATCACCTACTATCAATTTCGAACTCAAAGGAAAGAAAAGAGAGCAAAAACAAGCAACAATGGAGGAAGGGAGAAGCTAGCTCGCGTGAGGCAGAGGAAGAAGATGGAAAAATGCTATTTTCTCTCCTTTGTCTTTCTTTCCCTTGTTTTTCCTTTCTTTCCTTTTCCTTCTTTCCTTTTTATATCCTTTTCTTTTCTCCCCAAACAAATATATACATATATATATTTATATATATTTTAATTACTTTTAACAAATATCTCAAAATATCTAGATATTTGTTAAATTACCATTTCACCCATAACGCATTAAATTCTTCGTAAAAGATTCGCCGCAGTTAATTTAATTTATTTATCGACGAGTAATTCTAATCAGGCATCAAAATATCTTTTTGATCATGTAAACTCCACAATATTAATAACTTGGCTAAAAAGCCCCTGAGTTCAATACTAAAATCCATTAAAATACATAAAGTATAATTTAAAATTACGGGTCTTACACACATCAAGTGCAAGTAAGTCACTAAAACTTGTGCATACCTAATTGTATGGGCACATTATCAACCACCATTTGATAAGAATAAACATTTCATACAATTTATTTATTGATGAATTTAGTAGAAAAAATTGGAATTATTTTTCAAAGCAAAAATCATATTCTCTTATTGCTTTCAAAAATTTCAAATATCTTGTTGAGAAAAATTGAAAATCCATTTTGAAATCAAAACTCTTGTGATCATTGAAGTAACTAAAATATCACTAGAAGGGGGTTGAATAGAGATATTGTGGTTTTAAAATTTCTAGTTGACTCTTTTAAAAACGTATCCTATGTGAGAGGATGAATTGCAATTTAAATGAGGATGAATATAAGAAACAGAAAAATGGAGGTCATGAGGCTCCATCCATGAGGAAAAATGTAAAGTGATCCCTCGAGATTTATTTAATTGTCCATGATTATTAATCTAATTTACCAAAATGCCATTCAACTGTCCTTGTAGTGCAAGAGCTTGGGAAGATGAGTTTGCAGCTCGTCCTTGTATAAGAGGTTTGATTTTTCCGTAGGTTATGACATGACATGTACTTTTGGCTTTTTCCTTTTCCAAGAGTTGTAGGGTCTTGCCTTTCTTGTCAAGTACACAGTTTTTTCGTACTATGATACTATTGGACTTTCCCTATGTAAGAGTATGAATGACACCAGTAGTTCATCCTTTCGTTTATTCATCCTCTGCTTTGGATCCTCTTGATCTGTTTATCAATTTACTGTCTCACTTCATGTGCAGATTTATCTTTATTTTAATTTGTCGTGGATTCATCTTTTATGTCATATTGTATATCCTCTTATATTAGATGGTAAAGATTTATCCTCTACTTGTTTATCCTCTAGCTTAGAGGACATATCGGACACACTTCTTTTGATTTAATGAGTAACTTACTTTCTTAATTTAGATACACTCAAGAGCACATATTAGATAATCTGGATAATCATAATCTTTGAAATGATTTTGTATTCATTAAAATAATTTAGAGAGATTTTATCTCAACAATCATGACATCAAATCTTTGAGCTATGATCAAAGAGGTGGATTCACTTCATAGGAGTTCAATAAATAACGTCCAACTCATGAAAGTCGATGTCCTTAAGTAGTTCTAAGATCGTTGCATTAGATTGGAGCAACTGAGAGAAATAGTATAAATTTCTAAACATGACGAGATGCATGCCAAAGTTCATAAATATGCCTAATAAATTTTGTGTTGAAGTAGTCATTTGTGTTGTCTATTTGTCCAATCACTATCAAATATCAAAAAACAAACCCTTCAAGAAACATAGAATGGAAAGACTCTTAAAGGCAATCACTTATTAGTCTTTATGGGATATAACATATGTACACGTGGCACAACAAGAAAGATCATTCTTGATAATCAAATTATCAAACATGTTGAGACAAAATCTCTCTAATGGTTTTAATGATAACAAAATTGTTAAAATATTATGATTGTGTTCAATGACTAATTTGTGCTTTTTGTAAGACCCATAATTTTAAAGTGTACTTTATGTATTTTAGTGTATTTTTGGTATTGAGCTCGGAGGCTTTTTAGCCAAAGTTATTAATATTTTGGAGTTTATATGATCAAAAAGATATTTTGATGCCCGATTAGAATTACTCATCGATAAATAAATTAAATTAACTGCGGTGAATCTTGTACGAAGAATTTAATGCGTTACGGGTAAAATAGTAAATTAATAAATATCTAAAGATTTTGAGATATTGTTAATTATAATTAATATATATAAATATATATATATATATATATATATAGAGAGAGAGAGAGAGAAAAGGAAGGGAAGGAATTGTAAAGAAAAGAAAAAGAAAGGAAAGAAAAAGGAAGAAAGGAAAAGAGAGAGAGAAACAGAACATTTTCCCTTTTCCTTCCTCTTCCTCGCGTGAAGACCCATTTTCCTCCTTCCTCCATCTTCATCCATTTTCGTTCTTCCTTGCTTCCTTGAATTCGAAATTGATAGTGGGTGATAGGACAAGGATTTCTCAACTTCACTCTTCCTCTTTGATCCGAAAACGAAGAAAAACGGTTTAGGGATTTCAAAACCGTCAATCACAAATCTTCCCGTTTCTTCTAGATCTAAGCTTCATTTCACAAAGAGATAGAAGGGAAAGTTGCTCACCTCCGTGCTACGGTGCTAGTGGACCAACTTTGGAAGCTGCGTTGCGAGCGGAGATTTTACCGGATTTACTCACGGTACCGTAATCGCACGTTAAAGCTAACGTGAAGGTAAGGGCTCCTTCCAAACTTTTAGTTTGCATTTAGGGCCTTATCTGTGGTTGTGTGGAAAAGAATTTTGTTAGGGATGGAGTATTGAATTGGGGAAAAATGTATCTAAGGCTTTATGGGTAAAATCTTAGAGTTAGGTTTTGGTTACATTGATGAATGTTTTGTGTGGAAAAATGATTTGGTGTGAATTATGGATTGAATGTGAAAGTATGTGTGAGTTTGTTTTGTGTGGTCTGTGTGGAAAATGATTTGGCGTGAATTATGGATTGAATGTGAAAGTATGTGTGAGTTTGTTTTGTGTGGTTTTTGTGGAAAAATGATTTG
The DNA here is from genome assembly GCA_037974875.1 of Cicer bijugum. Taxonomy (NCBI): domain Eukaryota; kingdom Viridiplantae; phylum Streptophyta; class Magnoliopsida; order Fabales; family Fabaceae; genus Cicer; species Cicer bijugum. Next base: position 244,727 of record JBBPBT010000958.1, on the reverse strand, counting down.
GTGTGAATTATGGATTGAATGTGAAAGTATGTGTGAGTTTGTTTTGTGTGGTTTGTGTGGAAAATGATTTGGAGTGGAGTATGTATTGAATGTGAAAGTTGGTTTTGTGTGGAATTTGAAAACCATTAAGTTAAACGAGTATTAAGAATGGGGAATCTCTTAATGTCTTGTTTACTTAATGTGAGTTTATGAAAATCGTTTAAGTTAACTGAGCATTAAGAATGAGGAATCTCTTAATGTCTTGGTTACTTAATGTTTGTTTTTGAAAATGGTTTCAGTGAAATGAGTATTAAGAATGGGGAATCTCTTAATGACTTGTTTACTGAATGTTTTGTGGTGGAAATCGTTTAAGTCAAAAGTATATTAAGAATGGGGAATCTCTTAATATGTCTGTTTGCTTATGGTTGTTGTGAAAATCGTTTAGTTAAATGAGTATTAAGAATGGGGAATCTCTTAATATCTGCGTTTACTTAATGTCGTCGTAAAAATGATTTTGTGGGGAAATGAATTGTTGTTTTTTGGCGTGAATTGTGTATTAAATTCGTGAATATGTTTGAGTTTGTTCTGTGTGGGATTTGAAAACCATTAAGTTAAATAAGTATTAAGAATGGGGAATCTCTTAATGACTTATTTATTTAATGTTGTTTTGAAAATTGTTTAAGTTAACTGGGCGTTAAGAATGGGGAATCTCTTAATGTCTTGATTACTTATTGTTTGTTATGGTAAATCGTGCTGACCCGTGATAGGTGGCACCTCGGTAAACAGTACTGACCCGTGATAGGTGGTACGTTTACGATTTATGTTTGGTATGTTGTGCTGACCCGTGATAGGTGGCACCTCGGTAAGCAGTACTGACCCGTGATAGGTGGTACCCTTACGACTTACGCTTTTTCTTTTGGTAAATCGTGTTGACCCGTGATAGGTGGCACCTCGGTAAACAATACTGACCCGTGATAGGTGGTACGTTTAAGATTTACGTTTGGTAAGTTGTGTTGACCCGTGATAGGTGGCACCTCGGTAAGCAGTACTAACCCGTGATAGGTGGTACCCTTACGACTTACGCTTTTTCGTTTGGTAAATCGTGTTGACTCGTGATAGGTGGCACCTCGGTAAACAGTACTGACCCGTGATAGGTGGTACGTTTACGATTTACGTTTGGTAAGTTGTGCTAACCCGTGATAGGTGGTACCTCGGTAAATAGTGCTGACCCGTGATAGGTGGTACGTTTACGACTTTTGTGTCTTGGTGAATTGTGTTTGTCCGTGAGAGACTGCACAGGTGTTTGTCCGTGAGAGACTACACCCTGGTAAATTGTGAGTTGTTGGTTCATCTTGTCTGTGTGGGTATTATGTTATAAGTGTTAAGTGTTTTGTTTTGGAATATGGGGATAACATGTATGATTGCAATACCATTTCAAAACTCATGATGTTGTAGTATTGTGTTATAAGTGTTAAGTGTTATGTTTTGGAATATGGGGATAACATGTTTGATTGCAATACCATTTCGAAACTCATGATGTTGTAGTATTGTGTTATAAGTGTTAAGCGTTATATTTTGGAAGTTGGTGATAGCATGTTTGATTGCAATACTATTTCGAAATTCATGATGTTGTAGCGATTACGTTATAAGTGCTAAGTGTTTTGTTTTGAATACAGCAAGCTGTATTCGAATACAGACATGTTGTTTTGCCACTGACTTACTGTGTAGTCAAATACAGACTGTTGTAGTCGAATACAGACATGTTGTTTTGCCACTGACTTACTGTGTAGTCGAATACAGACTGTTGTAGTCCAATACTGACATGTTGTTTTGCTGCTGAATGCTGAAATAGCCTTGTATTCGAATACAAAGATGCTGTAGTCAAATACAACAATGCTGTTTTGTTAAAAACTTCATTTTTCAACTTTGTTTATGCATGTTTGGCATATAGAAACCCTTTTAAGGTGTATGCTAAGTTGAAATATTATTTTGTGCATTTAAAAACTTAAATGTTATGTGTTAACTGTTAATTTCGGTTGGTGACCATTTACTACTATTGTGGAAATCTGGGCTTTGCCCTCAGATGAGAGTCAAGATGATCCTACCGGTTCGTACCCTCCGGATGGGAATGTGGATGGGAGGGCTTGATTGAAGCTACGATAGGAGAATCTCACGGAATGCGTGGAGATTACTCAAGGCGTATAGTTTTTTGTTATGTATAGAATGATCAGACTAGGTTGTCACTCAGGACACATATGTCTTTCTTTTGGGTTACCTTTATGTTAAGTTGGAAGGATGTACATGTACTAACGTTGACATCAGGACATGCTTTGGATTTATATTTTGAAAAACTTTTCCACTGTTTGTAAATTATAATGACTAAATTATTTATCCAAAGGTTTTACCTTATTTATTTCTCTGTTGTATTTTAATTTCTTTTGAAAAAAAAAAATACACCATCGCTAAGAAAAACGGGGTGTTACACTTTTGAGTGAATTCATATAAGAAAATAGGTTATTAATCATTAAGACAAAAAGGAGAAAAATCTGATTCAAATCTAGAAGATTGAAATTATTGAGGATGGCCTCGCGAGAGGATGAAGCTTCAAATCTGCATAATACTCATCCACACCAAAACAAATGTTTTTTATTCATTAAAGAAAGGCACAACAATATTAAAGAATGAACAAATAAAGCATTTGAAATAAAAAAGTCAGAAGGCCAAAAGAATAGGTACGAGGATGGCCAGTAATAGGTAAAAGGATGGCAGTACTATATTGGAGGACGGTTGTGAAAAGTCCACAACATTCCCAAACGTTGAAAGCAACTCATCCTATCATGTGCAAAGGATAAAAGCAATCCTATATATCATTCTTGTATGAATGAAAATAATGTAGAGTCAATCTACATAAATACAACAACAAACAAGTCAAAAATAGAATCCTTCATATGTCTTGAAGAATGAAATTTTCTATCATGTGCAAAGGCTAAAAGCATACCTATATATCATTCTTGTATGAATGAAAACAATGTAGTGTCAATCTACAGAAAGGCAACAACAAACAAGCCAAAAATAGAAGCCTTCACATGTCTTGAAGAAAGAAATTTTGAATCACGGGGAAGAGGATAGCAGTACTATGTAAGAGGATGGTTCTCTATAGTCAACATCTTGGAAAGCAACCCAACACCATTGAAAGTGACCCAATATATCTCTCTCACATGCTAAAAATGACTCATCATAAACATACAAAATGGCAGTAGCTAACAAGACAAATATGTAGCTCTTATGTGCCTTAAAGAAAGGAAAAAGAAAAGGACAACACATGCCCAAGTTTCTAGAAAATCTGCAACCTCGTACTAGAGGATAGACTGAACCAGTCCAAGGACAACTAGATGGCAGTTTTGTAAATATGATGAAAGACCTTGGGTTTTTTGAATTGACTTTTCAGCGGTCATAAATAGCTTGACACATAGAAGGAACATCATAAGACTTATATAAAAGATAGCAAGCTCTTCATCACAAAATACACAACAACATTTCATTAAAAGATCAAGTATGTTAAAGCTTTCAATAAGCAATATCCATCCTTTCTTCATACTTTCTACAATCCTACATTACATCTTTGAAATATCCTTTTACAAAGTGTTTAAGAAAAGAGAAACAATCACATCTATATCACTCTATAATTTCCATGTGAGTTACACTTGGAAATAGTTGAAACTTGATTGTAAGCTTGGTGAGGCTAATTAGTTTGAACATTAGTGAAATCTCACAAGTGTGAGAGGACTGGACGTAGTCTTCATTGGATAAACCAATATAAAAGTTGTGTGTATCATTTTTTTACATTTTTCTCTTTCCTTTTCTCAGCTCTAATTTAAAGGTTTGAATAACCATCATCGGGTCTGCAATCCTCTATGAGAGGATAGTTTTAAAACACGTGAAAATGATTTTTATACAGCAAAATCCCTATTCAACCCCCCTTGTAGTGATATTTAGCTACAACAATTTGGCATCAAAGCAAGGTTCTCTAGAAAAATACACCTAACAGTGTAAGAGAAAAAGATTCAAAAGAAAAAATGTCTAAAGCTAAGTATATTCCTAAAGGAGGATCATCTAGCCGACCTCCATATTTTTATGGCACATATTACTACCACTTGAAAGGTAAGATGAGACTATTTCTCGTATCACAAGATAACAACATGTGGTCTATGGTTGAAAATGGGGATCACGTCATCATAACCAACAACACAGACACAAGCTCTGATGAGAAGCCTCAAGCACAATGGACAACAGATGCAAATGCAAATGTACGCCTAAACTCTAAAGCTCATTTATTTCTAATGTGTGCTTTGAGCAGGCAATGTGACAGAGTTGAAGAATGCAAAAATGCTAAGGAACTCTGGGAAACTCTAAGGATCCATCACGAAGGATCAAGTCATGTAAAAGAAGCGAGGATTGACATGGGAGTAAGAGATTTTGAACTATTCGAAATGAAGGAGGAGGAAACCATTGATGAAATATTCTCAAGGTTAACAATCATATTAATCAACTTGAGATCTCTTGGAAAAATATACTCCGTCCAAGAAAGGATAAGAAAAGTCCTAAGAAGTTTACCAAAAGAATAGAGGCCAATGGTGACTGCCATTACAGAAGCAAGAGACTTGGCCAACATAAAATTAGAAGATTTAGTTGGAACTCTAAGAGCTCATGAACCATTGTTGCTGGCAGGCAAACCAAGCAAAGAGGGAAGAATGATTGCTCTAAAAATAAGCCAAATAGAAAGTTCATCCACCAAGAAGAATGAAGATGTCATAAAAAAAGGGAAACTTAGAGTATCCTCTATTTGAGGATGAGGATGAAGTCGCTCTAATTTCCAGAAGAAATCAGAGGATGATAAACAGAAGAGGACATGATAGAAGATTTCCTCAAAAAGAAAAAACTGACACAAGTCAGATAACTTGTTTTGGATGCAATAAGATGGGACACTATAAAAATGAGTGTCCTCTCAACCAAAGGAACTCAAGAAGATTTCCCTCCAAAAACAAATATATGATTATTACTTGGGATGACAATGACAAGTCATCCTCTGAGCAAGAAAAGGAAGAAGAGGCCAACCTTTGTCTCATGGCAAAATCAGAAACTGAAAAGGTTCATCCTCTGATCAACAAAATAAAGCTTTGGTATTTGGACAGTGGTTTCTCAAGTCATATGATAAGGGATAAGCACTTCTTTATTTCATTGGAGATAAAGGATGGAGGAGCGGTCACGTTTGGTAACAATGATAAAGCTCAAATAAAAGGTACATGTATCATTGGTAAAAATAATTATGCTAAAATTGAAAATGTTCAGTATGTGGATGATTTAAAACATAACTTGCTAAGTATTAGTCAATTATGTGATACTGGATTTGAAGTTATTTTCAAGCCTACTCTATGCGAGGGTAAACATGCATCCTCGGGTAGAGTTTTCTTTTTCAGTTTTAAAAAAAAGAATTTATATGAACTTTCTCTGGATGATTTTCCTACTGAATCTTGTTTTATTTTCATTGATAAAGATAAATGGATTTGGCACAAACGAGTTGGTCACAAAAGCTTAAATACTATTTCTAAATTAGCTAAATTAAAATTAGTAAAAGGTCTTTCAAAAAGTAATTTTGAGAAAGACAAAATATGTTAAGCATGTGTCAAAGGAAAACAAGTTAAAAGTAGCTTTGACTCTAAAAACATTGTTTCAACAAATCATCATCTTGAACTTATTCATATTGACCTCTTTGGTCCTATCAAAACTCCAAGTCTTAGTGGAAAAAGATATGGTTTTGTAATTGTTGATGATTTATTTCGTTTTACATGGGTTTTATTTTTAAAACTTAAAGATGAAGCTTTTGAGTCATTCCATCATTTTTGTAAAAAGATTCAAAATGAAAAAGGTTGAAAAATTGTCTCGGTGAGAAGTGACCATGGAGGTGAATTCGAAAATGAATCATTTAAAAATCTTTTTGAAGAAAATGGTATTTCTTGCAATTTTTCTTGCCCAAGAACTCTCCAACAAAATGCAGTTGTGGAAAGGAAAAATTGAACTTTACAAGAAATGGCTAGAACTATTTTAAATGAAGCCAACATTGAAAAATACTTTTGGGCCGAAGCTATTAACATTGCTTGTTATGTTTCAAATTGTGCATCCATTAGAAAAATTCTAAACAAAACTCCATATGAACTATGGAAGGGCCGAAAACCAAATATTTCCTATTTTCATATATTTGGATGTTATTGCTACATTCTAAATAATAAAGACAATTTCGGAAAGTTTGATCCAAAATCTGATAAAGGTATTTTTCTAGGATACTCCACAACGTCAAAAGGTTATAGAATATATAATCTTAAGACTCAAACTGTGGAGGAATCCATGCATGTTATTTTTGATGAGTTTGATGACTTGTGTTTAGAAAATATGGATAAATATGAAGAAGATGAATATTCATCCTCTCAGGTACCCAGTCCAAATGAAGAGGATGAGTCTGATCCAACCTCTCAGCAACCTCCAAGAGGATGGAAAATTCTCACGCATCATCCTCCTGTTTTCATATATTTGGATGTTATTGCTACATTCTAAATAATAAAGACAATTTCGGAAAGTTTGATCCAAAATCTAATAAAGGTATTTTTCTAGGATACTCCACAACGTCAAAAGGTTATAGAATATATAATCTTAAGACTCAAACTGTGGAGGAATCCATGTATGTTATTTTTGATGAGTTTGATGACTTGTGTTTAGAAAATATGGATAAATATGAAGAAGATGAACATTCATCCTCTCAAGTACCCAGTCCAAATGAAAAGGATGAGTCTGATCCAACCTCTCAGCAACCTCCAAGAGGATGGAAAATTCTCACGCATCATCCTCCTGATCTAATCATTGGGAATACTGCCAATGGTGTGAGAACTAAAAATTCTCTAAAGGAAAATAGTATCAACATGGCCATGATATCACAAGTTGAACCCAAAACAATTGATCAAGCTATTTGTGACAAATCATGGGTTGAAGCTATGATGGAGGAGCTTTCACAATTTGAAAGAAACAAAGTATGAAATCTTGTGCCCCATCCGCTGGAAAAATCCATCACTGGAACCAAATGGTATTTAGAAACAAACTGAATGAGGATAGAGAAGTCATTAGAAATAAAACAAGATTAGTGGCACAAGGTTACAGCCAACAAGAAGGAATTGATTATGATAAAACATTCATACCTGTAGCAAGACTTAAAGCAATTGTTAGACATAAGTCCTCTTGATCATGATTTTGACATAATTAACAAACATACAATGTACATCACTATGGCTTGAGAAAGATGCAAATCTGTCTAGTGTTAATAGTGGTCATAGTAATTAATAAGTAGACTCATCACTATGGTTTCATACTTAAGTATTTTCCAAAGTAAAAATGAAATCATAAAATAAGGAAATAAATCAATCAACTAATAAGTCAATTGATGAATCGATTGGGCAATCGATTGTTTGACTCAGAACAAAAGTTTTTATCAAGTAAATCGATTGGGAAATCGATTATTGAAAGTTTTTTGTGAAACCTGAGTTCTGGTTTTAAACCAATCAATTTTTGGACAATCGATTGGGACATCAATTGAGTAATCAATTTTGTGATTCACAGAACCAACCACTTACTGAATCAATCGATTGGCAAATTGATTGTGAAAAAGTTTTTCTATCAGGAATGAGTTTTGTGATCAATCAAATCGATTGGACAATCAATTGAATTAAGTTTCTTAAACTGCAAGTTTTGTGGCAATCGATTAGGTAATCGATTGAAAGAATGAATTAGTTAATCACTCATCAGAAACATATTGCATAATCGATTGGTAAATCGATTTTGACTGAATAGCTGATCTACTGTAACAAGCCAAATCGATTGGCAAATCGATTGGAATAAAACATCTGAGTCACTGTGATCAGTATAATCGATTGGCAAATCAATTGGAGTAAAATGTCTGAGTCAATGTGACCAGCAAAATCGATTGGCAAATCGATTGGGAAAAATGTTTGAGTTACAGGGAGAATTCAGCCCATTGCCAAATCGATTATGTCAGTCGATTGAGTAATCGATTGTTTTAATCTCGTTGTTTGAACAAAACACTTATAATCGATTATCCAATCGATTCTGATATGAACTTAGCTTCAGTTTCTGATTTGTGCATTAAAAAAATCGATTGTCAAATCGATTCATTCTTATATTTTTAAGATTCAAGAAAAACAAGAAACGCGATAATCGATTGGGCAATCGATTAAGCTGTTTTTAAACTTTTATAAAATCAATTGAGAAATTGATTTAACTGATGTTTTTCTGAACATATATAAACTGAATCAATCACAATAACTTAAACAATTGTTGATTACACGTTTTCATAACACAGAAATCAGGAAAAACACTTTGAGAGAAATAATTGTAACCACACACAAAACATTTATTTGGCAAATTCCTTTTTGTGTGAAATTCATATTGTGATTGAGTCATCATCATTAGTCCTCTTTTATATTTTCTGTAAAAACAATCTGTAAAGAAAGTGCTGGAAAATCCAGCAGTGTAAACTGGTGCTATCTTTGTTGGTGCTTGTGATCATCAAGAAGAAGTCTCAACTTGATCTCGTGAGGGTTTGGCGAGTAGCTCTTAGGGATAGGTTGGTATTGTAATAGAAGTTGGTGTTGAGTTGGATGGATAGGTTGTGATTAAGCTGGAAAGTTTGTAAAACGTACTCAAGTCAATTCTAGTGAAAAGGCTGAAATCATTGTTGATTTCAGGACTGGATGTAGGTTGTCATACTGATAGCCGAACCAGTATAAATTCCCGGTGCACGATTTCCTTTATCTCTTCTCTTTATTTTGATATTGTATGAATGCTTATTCTTGAATGTTTGTGTAACACCCCGATTTTCAAAGCGAGGGTGTATTTTTTTTTCAAAAGAAATTAAATAAAACAGAGCAAATACATAAGTAAAAGCCTTTGGATACATATTTAAGTCCTTATAATTTACAAGCAGTGGAAAAATTTTTCGAAATATAAATCCAAAGCATTTACACATCAAGAAGCGTTACATGGAATCCATCTAAAATAACATGTCATGATGACAATATTAGTACATGTACATTCTTCCAATTTAAAATAAAAGCAACCCACAAGAAAGACATCTATTTCCTGAATGTCAATACACAAAAAAATATACGCCTTGAGTGATCTCCACGCGCCCCGTAAGATCCTCCTAACATAGCACCAGTCAAGCATTCCCATTTGTAGGGGACGAACCGGTAGGATTGTCCTGGCTCTCATTTGAGGGCAAAGCCCAGATTTCCACAACAGTTGTAAAGGGTCACCAACCGAAATTAACAGTCAACACATAACATTTAAATTTTTAAATGCACAAATAACCTTTCAACTTAGCATGCACCTTAAAAGGGTTTTCCATATGCTAAAAATTCATATAATACTTGCCAAATAAAAATGAAATCAAATAGAGTTCTCAATCCATCAAGTAATGAATAACTGGCCTAAACATTGATAAATCCATCGAGCAATCGATTATCTAACTCAAAATGAGAATTTATATTGAGCCAATTGATTGGGCAAATCAAATTCCTGAAAGTTTTTAGTGAAAACTGAACTCTGGGCTGAAATCAATCGATTGGGGAAATCGATTGAATGAAAAACTGAGCCCCTGTATTGAAACCAATCGATTGGGGAAATCGATTGAATGAAAACTGAGCCCATGTATTGAAGCCAATCGATTTACCAAATCGATTTCATCAATTTTACTGAGCTCCTGTAATGGATCCAATCGATTTCTTAAATGGTTTTGAAAAACATATTACAAAATCGATTGGGTAAATCGATTTTGTCAAATTTGTGAAGCCCCTGTAACTCATCAAATCGATTGGGTAAATCGATTTCCCTGCTTATTCTTTCAAAAATACATAAACTAACTCAAACACATTCATACATAATACTAAATCTTAACACTTACACTTATAACACAATCACTACAAAATCACGAGTTTCAAAATAGTTTTGCAATCAAACAAGCTTTCACACAATTTCAAATCATAACACTTAGCATTTATGACACAATCACTACCACATCATGAGTTTCGAAACAGTTTTACAATCAATTTCACTTACACACAATTTATTCCAAAACATAGACACTTAGTACAATCATCACAATCACAATGTCATCTCAAGTTCAAACACTAAATCATACACTTGAATCAAATACGACTCGTGCGTCAAGCACCCTAATGCAATGCGTATATGCCAAAATGCATGGACTCGGAATTCCAAACCAAAACCCTCCTCGAAGGGTCGTAAATCATAATTGTACCGCCTATCGCAGGCCAAAGTACCAATTATCGAAGTGCCACCTATCACGGGTCAGCACGATTTACTAAAAAGCGTAAATCATAAACGTACCACCTATCACGGGTCAGCACGATTTACTAAAAGAAAAAGCGTAAGTCGTAAATGTACCGCCTATCATAGGCCAAAGTACTATTTACCGAGGTGCCACCTATCACGGGTCAGCACAACTTACCAAAAAGTAAATCGTAAATGTACCATCTATCACGGGTCAATACTGTTTACCGAGGTGCCACCTATCACGGGTCAGCACAAAATAAAAGATTCCCCATTTTTAATACTCATTTAACTTAAACGATTTTCACAACAAACCTTAAGCAAACAGAAATATTAAGAGATTCCCCATTCTTAATACTCTTTTTAACTTAAACGATTTTCAAAACGAACATTAAGTAAACAAGACATTAAGAGATTCCCCATTCTTAATACTCATTTAACTTAACCGATTTTCCAAAACAAACATTAAGTAACCAAGACATTAAGAGATTCCTCATTCTTAATACTCAGTTAACTTAAACGATTTTCACAAACACACATTAAGTAAACGAGACATTAAGAGATTCCCCATTCTTAATACTCGTCTAACTCTAATGGTTTTCACGACAACATTAAGTAAATAAGTCATTAAGAGATTCCCCATTCTTAATACTCATTTAACTTAAACGATTTTCACAAACTCACATTAAGTAAACGAGACATTAAGAGATTCCCCATTCTTAATACTCGTCTAACTCTAATGGTTTTCAAATTCCACACCAAACAAACTCAAACATAATATCCAATTCAATCCACGATTCACACCAAATCACATCAATCAACAGACATCAAATATGAGCACGCCAAGTACGATGAACACAATTCAACGCAATCATAACACTCAAATACATCATATTTCATTTACTCAAAATTCTACATAAATGAGTTAAATTCATTTTCCCCAAATCAACACTTTAACCCTAACAAAATTCTTTTCCACACAACCACAGATAAGTCCCTAAATGCAAACTAAAAGTTTGGAAGGAGCCCTTACCTTAACGTTAGCTTTAACGTGCGATTACGGCACCGTGAGTAAATCCGGTAAATTTTTCCGCTCGCAACGCCGCTTCCAAAGCTGGTTCCCTAGCACCGTAGCATGGTAGTGAGCAACTTTCCCTTCTATCTCTTTGAGAAACGAAGCTTAGAACTAGATGAAACGGGAAGGTTTGTGTTTGACAGTTTTTGAAATCCCTAACTCCGTTTTCGAATCCGAGAAGGAGGAAGGAGTTGGGAGTTTGATCTTTCTCACCCACTAGCTTTGGGTTTCAATTTTCGAACTCAATGGAAGCAAGAACAACGAAAATGGAGGAGGGTGGGAAATGGTTCACGCGAGCAGGGAGGGAGAGGGAGGGAAAATGCTTTCTTTCTTTCCTTCTCTTTTCCTTTCTTTCTTTTTCCTTCCTTTCTATTTCTTTTCTTTCTATTTCCTTCCTTTCCTTTTCTATATATATATTATTTTTAACAAATATCTCCAAATCTAGATATTTATTAAATTTACCAGTTTACCCATAACGCATTACATTCTTCGTAAAGGATTCTCCGCAGTTAATTTAATTTATTTATCGACGAGTAATTCTAATTGGTCATCAAAATATCTTCTTGGTCATATAAACTCCAAAATGTTAATAACTTTGGCTAAAAAGCCTCTGAGTTCAATACCAAAAAGACATAAAGTACACATTAAAATTATGGGTCTTACAGTTTGTATTGGTGAATTTCTGTCTTCATTAATCTTTTGAATAAGCATTGTATCTGTACTCTTATATTGATAATACATGCTATTGTGAATCTCTGTTTCTGAATAATTTCTTGGGACTGTAATTGTTAACTTGGTTAATAATCTTGTAAAATTAGTGAAGTCATTTCATATAATTTTTAATAATAGAGGCCATAATTTCTAACAGCAATAAGAATCCTCTTAGCTTATGCTACTCATAAAGGTATCAAACTATTTCAAATGGATGTCAAAAGTTCCTTTTTGAACGAATTCTTAAATGAGGAGGTATATGTTCACCAACCTCCCGGATTTGTAAATGGAAAGAAGCCTAATCATGTGTTCAAACTATCAAAAGCTCTTTATGGATTAAAACAAGCTCCTCAAGCTTGGTATGAGAGGTTGAGTTCGTTTTTAAAAGAAAATGGATTTGTTAGAGGACAAATCGATACTACTCTTTTCAAGAAAACTCTTAAGGAGGATATGTTGATTGTACAAATATATGTTGATGACATAATATTTTGGTCCACAAATGAAAAGATGTGTGAAGAATTCTCCAACCTCATGCAAAGTGAGTTTGAGATGAGTATGATGGGAGAATTAAAATTCTTCCTTGGTTTGCAAATTAAACAACTAGAGGACGACATTTTCATATCTCAAGAAAAATACACCAAGAATTTACTTAACAAATACAACATGAGTTCAGCCAAAAGTATGGGAACTCCTATGCACCCATCCTCCATGCTCCACAAAGATGATCAAGGAACTTCAATATCTGAAAAAGAGTACAATGGGATGATCGGATCCTTGTTGTATTTTACAGCCAGTAGACCGAACATAGTCTTTGCAGTCGGTCTTTGTGGAAGATTTCAATCCTCTCCCAAAGAATCTCATGTTACTGCAGTAAAAAGGATTTTTAGATATCTTGTAGGCATGATCCATCTGGGAATTTGGTACAAGAAATGTTCAAATCTTGACCTCGTATCTTATTGTTATGCCAACTATGTGGGAGACAAAGTTGAAAGGAAGAGCACAAGTATAGCTTGCCAATTTCTTGGTAAATCTCTAATCACTTGGTCATGCAAAAAACAAAGTGTCATTGCTCTTTCAACTACAGAAGCTGAATATGTATCAGCTGCACAATGCTGTTCACAATTACTATGGATAAAAAATCAACTAGAGAATTACTCTCTAAGGTACGAACAAATTCCCGTCCTCTATGATAATACAAGTGCTATTAATCTTTGAAAAAATCCCATTCAACATTCTAGATCTAAGCACATGGAAATCAAACATCATTTTATAAGAGATCATGTTCAAAAAGGGGATATAGAATTAATTTTCGTTGATACTGAAAATTAGTTCGATGATATTTTTTACCAAACCTCTCTAGGAGGATAGGTTCAAAAATATCTTGGAAAAACTCTCCATCATTAATTTGCTCAAAATTATCTAATTAATTTTTATTGTGTAGCATTATTGTGTTTCTTTTCTTATGATGATTTTTTATTAAAATCAAGTGAAAGATCACATGTGATCTTTAAAAAAAATTATAGCAAAATTTTGAGGATGACAAATACACCCGAAGACACAGTGTCCATTTGGGTGTAACTCTCTCTTGTCATGTCAGACAAGAGTTTGCACGTGCCTCGCTCTATTGGTCAGTCCATGTGGCGCGGCCTCCTTGGGTTTTGCTCTTCATTTAATGCACAAACTGCCATAAATGACCTTTATCACGTTTCCCATAACCTACTCTAGCTATCATCATCACACTCCATCAACGGCTCCCTATTTTTCCTCTTTTAACGTTTTTTTTTTCTTACCTTCCACTACTTAAATTTTTTATTCCTTTTGTATCAGTTTCAAAACTTTCAAATTCCAACCTCCTCCTTCTCCAACAGTTACATGTCCATCCTCTTCAAGAGGATCGTTTTGAATTTA
>JBBPBT010000958.1:206545-230413 GCA_037974875.1 Cicer bijugum | reverse complement strand
AAAAAAAAAAAAAAAAAAAAAAAACTGTTTTTAGTTACCCGTGCATCAATCTCTGAATAATATTGGTTAAGAAATTATTTCTGTTATTTTTCCATTTTTTATGCTTGACAAATTCAGGGGGAGATAGATTATGATCATCTTGTTATCAACTTTTTGTTTAAGATAATACTTTTTGAATCCACTATTTCAATCCTATGTTACGCTATTTAGTGTTTATGCTATTTTGAACCATCTTTTGTAATATTTATCTCATTTATGTGAAATCTCTTTATGGTTCAATTTTATTACTTCAAAACCTTGGCATATATTCAGGGGGTAATTATTTTTAATTTTAAAAATTATTACACATATGATTGAGGGGGAGTATAAATATTTTATCTCATAAACTTGTCATATTTAAAATCATAATCTCAAGAATTTTGTCATCAACAAAAAGGGGGAGATTGTTAAGACAAAATCTCTCTAATGGTTTTAATGATAATAAATTTTTTTAAAAGATTATGATTGTGTTTAATGACTAATATGTGATTTTCAGTGAATTCATATAAGAAAACAGGTTATTAATCAATAAGACAAAACGGAGAAAAATCTTATTCAAATCTGAAAGATTGAAATTTCTGAGGATGGTCTCGCGAGAGGATGAAACTTCAAATATGCATAATACTCATCTTCACCAAAACAAATATTTTTTTATTCATTAAAGAAAGGCACAACAATATTGAAGAATGAATAAATAAAGCATTTGAAATAACGAAGTCAGAAGGCCAAAAGAATAGGTACGAGGATGGTCAGCACTAGGTAAGAGGATGGCAGTACTATATTGGAGGATTGTTGTGTAAAGTCCACATCATTCCCAAATGTTGAAAGCAACTCATCCTATCATGTGCAACGGCTAACACTACAAGAAAAACACCATTTTGTGGCCAACTTTATAAATATTTTGTGGCCGAATAAAACTCTCACAAATTAGTGACCGAAAAAGCCCTCACAAATGCCAAAATTTAAATTGGTCTTTATTTGTGGCTGAAAAAGCCCTCACAAATTTTTAAATATCTAACTGGATTTTGTGGCTGCCTAAGCCCTCACAAAATCACAACATTGTGATTTTGTGAGGGCTTAGGCAGCCACAAAATCCAGTTAAATATTTAAGGATTTTGTGAGGGCTTTTATAGCCACAAAAAATCAATTTTGTGAGGGCCAAATCCATCACAAAGGACTGACGTGACCAGTGGCATTTGTGGCTGCAAAGGCCGCCACAAAGGAATGAGGACGTGGAATTTGTGGCTGCAAAGGCCGCCACAAAGGAATGAGCACGTGGAATTTGTGGCTGCAAAGGCCGCCACAAATGCTCAAACAACACTATATATATTTCTCCCCCTCCTACTTCATTTTTTCACATCCAACTTCTCTCTAAAACCTCATTCTAACTATTCTCTCCTCCTTCTCTCTACACAAAATTACTCTTAAGCTTCATTTAAATATAATTATAATTATTATTTTAAATATTTAATTATTAATAATTTAAATATTTTGTTATTAATTTAAATATTTTATTATTTAAATTAATCTTTAATTTAATTATTAATCTTTAATTTTAATTTAAATATTTTATTTTAAAATTTTAATTATATTATGATTAGTTTATTATATATTAAATTTAATTTATAATTACATTATATTTTAAATTTAATTATAATTATAATTTAAATTTTAATATTATATTTATATTAACTTATTATATATAATATTATAATAAACTATTAATTTTGAATTTAAAAATTAATTCATTAAATACGTATTATTTTGTGGCGGCCTAAGCCCTCACAAAATATATTATTTTTTAATCAGGTGGCATTTGTGGCGGCCAAAAGCCCTCACAAAGGTTCAATCAAAAAAATTCAGCATGTCCTTTGTGGCGGCCTAAGCCCTCACAAAGGCAGACTTTTGTGGCTGCAAAAGCCCTCACAAATGTCTGTCTTTTGTGGCTGCAAAAGCCCTCACAAATGTCAACCTGTTTCAGGCACTTTGTGGCTGCAAAAGCCCTCACAAAATTTTGTGACCAGCTTCTTTGTGGCTGCCAAAAGCCCTCACAAAATCCACCTTTTTGGCTAATTATACCCCTTTGTGAGGGCTTTTGGCCCTCACAAAAACCATGATTTCTTGTAGTGTAAAAGCAGACCTATATATCATTCTTGTATGAATGAAAACAATGTAGAGTCAATCTACATAAAGCAACAACAAACAAGCCAAAAATAGAAGCTTTCACATGTCTTGAAGAAAGAAATTTTGTATCATGTGAAAAGGCTAAAAGCAGACCTATATATCATTCATGTATGAATGAAAACAATGTAGAGTCAATCTACGGAAAGGCAACAATAAACAAGCCAAAAATAGAAGCCTTCACATATCTTGAAGAAATAAATTATGAATCACGTGCAAGAGGATGCAGTACTATGTAAGAAGATGGTTCTCTATAGTTAACATCTTGGAAAGCAACCCAATACCATTGAAAGTGACCCAACATATCTCTCTCACATGCTGAAAACGACTCATCATAAACCTATAAAAAGGCAGTAGCTAACAAGACAAATATGTAGCTCTTACATGCCTTAAAGAAAGGAAAAAGAAAAGGACAACACATGTCCAAGTTTCTAGAAAATATGCAACCTCATACTAGAGGATAGACTGAACCAGTACAAGGACAGCTGGATGGAATTTATGTAAATATGATGAAAGACCTTGATTTTTTGAATTGACTTTCCAACGGTCATAAAGAGCTTGGCACATAGTGTTGAGACAAAATCTCTCTCAAATGGTTTTAATGATAACAATAAAAGATTATGACTGAGATTAATGATTAATCTGTGCTTTTAAGTGTATTCATATAAGAAAACAGGTTATTAGTCATTAAGGCAAAAAGAAGAAAATTTTGAGTTAAATCTAGAGGATGGAAAATATTGAGGATGGCCTCGCGAGTTGATGAATCTGCAAATCTGCAGAATACTCATCCTTGCTGAAATGAATTGTTTTATTCATTAAACAAAGGCAAAATAGTATTAAAGAATAAATTGTTTGATTCATTAAACAAAGGCAAAAATTTATTAAAGAATGAATAAAGAAAAGCTTTTGAAGAAAAGGAGTAAGATGGCAAAAGAAAGGTACGAGGAATGATTACACTAGAATGGGTCAATGGTCAATATCTTGAAAAGCATCCCTACACCTTTGAAAGCAACCCATCACATCATGTGCCAAGGCTACAAGCAGACTTATAAGTTCACTCTTGTGTGAATTAAAAACATTATAAAGTCAATCTTCAAAAAGGCAACAACAGACAAGCTAAAAATAAAGTCTTCACATGTCTTAAAGAAAGGAAAGAGAAAAGGACTTCACATGTGAAGCCTTTACAAGGCCTTGAAGAAAGGAGAACGAAAAAGACATCACATGGTCTTAGAACCCTTAAAGAAAGGAAAGAGAAAAGGACAACACATGCCTCAAGTTCCCAGAAAATCTGTAACCTGGTACTTCATCTGTCCAAGGACAGCTGGATGGCAGTTTCATAATTATAAGGAAAGACCTTGGGCCTTTTGATTTCATTTTCCAACGGTCATAAAAAGCTTGGCATATGAAATGAACATCATAAGACGTCAATAAAAGGCAGCAAGCTCTTCTTTGTCAAACACACAATAACATTGCATTAAAAAGATCAAGGATCTTAAAGCTTTCAAGAAGCAACATACATCCTCTATTCACACTTTCTACAATCCTGCATTAGATCTTTGTAAATCCTTTGAGAAAGTATTTAGAATCAATCACTCTCATATGACTCTATAATTTCCACGTGAGATACACTTGGAAATATTTGAAACTTGATTGTAAGCTTGGTGAAGCTTAAGAATACACAAGTTGTAATCATCCTCTATGAGAGGTTGATTTGTTTGAACATTAGTGAAATCTCACAAGAGTGTGAGGACTAGACGTAGCCATCATTGGGTGAACTAGTATATAAATTGTGTTTGTCAATCTCATATTTTTCTCTCACTCTTTAGCTCAGCTCAAATCTGAAGGTTCTGAAAAACCCATCCTCGGGCTTGCCATCCTCTGCGAGAGGATAGTTTTCAAAACAGTTGAAAATTATTTTTTAACAGCAAAATCCCTATTCATCCCCCCTTCTAGTGATATTTAGTTACATCGCATAGAAGGAACATCATAAGACTTCTATAAAAGGCAGCAAGCTCTTCATCACAAAATACACAACAACATTGCATTAAAAGATCAACTGCCTTAAAGCTTTCAAGAAGAAATATACATCATCTCTTCATACTTTCTACAATCCTACATTAGATCTTTGAAATATCCTTTTAGAAAGTGTTTAAGAAAAGAGAAACAATCACATTCATATCACTCTGTAATTTCCATGTGAGTTACACTTGGAAATAGTTGAAACTCGATTGTAAGCTTGGTGAGGCTAAAGAATACACAAAATATAATCATCTTCTGTGAATGGTTGATCAGTTTAAACATTAGTGAAATCTCACAAGTGTGTGAGAACTGGACGTAACCTTCAATGGGTGAACCAGTATAAAAGTTGTGTTGTCATTCTTTACATTTTCTCTTTCTTTTTCTCAGCTCAGATATAAATGTTTGAATAACCATCCTCGGGTCTGCAATCCTCTTTCAGAGGATAGTTTTAAAACACGTGAAAATCATTTTTAAACAACAAAATTCTTTTTCAACCCTCATTCTAGTGATATTTAATTACAACAAAACATGTCTTTGTTGGCTATGATTCACATTATAAAGGAAATAATATGTACAACCATACAATGACAAACACTTCAAAAAAATATCAAACTACTAATGAAAAGTATTAGAGATCATTAAGTCATCACAAAGTATAAAAAAAATAGGCAACCATATATTATAGAATACAAATATGGTGAAAATAGCGGTAATTTTAGCACTCGTTGTACTGGGAAAAAATAGTGGAGTTTTCACCCCCACACAAATACACGAATGTAAACCCAAGAAAAAGTAGTAGCAACTTTAGTCGTCCCTACTACTTTGTTCGTAAAAAAATGGCTTAAGTCTCCACTACTTTGCAAGGAAAATTTGGAGAATGCCTTAGTTACTATTATGATGCAAGAAAAATTAAGATGTGACCTTACCCCTACTTGTAATTGTACAATTTTTTTTTTTTTTTTAAATTTCATATTTGTGGTAACCTTATTAGGGTTGTACATGGTTTGGGTCAACCTAACCAACCCAACCAACCTGACTCGGATTGACCCAAAAAAATTATTTGAGTCGAATAAATAAGTGTGAATATGTGATCTAATTTCACAAAATAGCAAAGCGCTCAAAAAAAATAAGTGTTGAAGTAACACTAAACTCAATTCATTTTTACCCAAGTGATCAAATTTTTAAAATAATTAGATATTTTAGGATGTTGCATTCTAGTTATTTTTATATTTGAAAGCCTTTTATGCAATTTTAGGAACCTTACAACTTTGGTTACATTGATCATTGCAATGAAAGTATTTTATGACCAATTTTATAATTTTGATATTCTCATTTATTGTATATTTATATATATTAGTTGCTAAAAAAATTGTAAAAATTGATTATACTATATTTTTGTGAAAAACTATGTTGTATCATTTGTTTTAGAAAAAAGTATGATGATTTATCATTAATAATTAAATTGAAAAAAAATTGAATAATTCAATATCCAACTCAATCAGAAAATGAGCAATTTAATTAAGTGTTAACAAGCGATTTTTTTATTAGATCAACTGAATATTTTCTACACAGTTTGTACCGAGTATGGCCCTACGCTTGATCTCTGCTACCTCGTTAGGTGGAAGGTAATTTGATTTTCACTTTTTTCTTCACATCTTTGTATTAAGTTTTTCACTGTCTCTATTTCCTATTTCTTTTTTCACACATTTTTTAACTGAACTTTTTGCTTTTTATTTCTTCAAAGAAGTTTCTTCACTCTTTTACTATACAAAATATATTGTATAATTATTTTTAGATATTTTCCTATTTTTAGAATTTTTTTGTTTTGCTTTTTACATTTGTAACAATGGTTTAAGCTGCTGTAACATTTTTAACATAGTTGCACATTTAATGGTGGTTTGGAACCACATAAAATGTTTTGAAAACAAGGTATAGAGGATGGTATAGGTTCTCCAATTCAAACCCCATCAAGACTGACTAATGTTAACTAGATTATTTTTATTGAAAGTAGAGTTAATAAGATTGAGAACATATTTTTTCAGTTTCTTTTTTAAATAATCACTTTTTATTTGTTTGTTGCAACTTTAAAACAAAACTAAGAATTTAAATCAGGCTTCAAATAAAAAACTTGTCAAGTAAATTATATATAAAAGATTATTTTTATCACCATAAACATATACAAAACAGTTTCTACTTTTTTGAAAAAAATCTTTAACAAATGATCCTTTAATTATTTATGACAATCACTTTATCTCTTTTTAGAACATGTAACAATCAGATATTAAGCAGTAAGCTGAAGCTTACAGAGCCTTACAAAACAAACAAGTTCAAAATTATATTTCCCCACAAAATATTGTATAAAGAATGAAAAAAACTGTATTACAACCAGCACTAAGCCATCCTTGAAAAGCTTAGTATAACCCGAAATTGATGCCTTCATCAATGCTCGTCAACCATACTCTCGACCCAAAAAAATTATGACCAAAAAAGGATTTAAAAAACAAAACTTTTTATACCATCCCTGCCAAAAATTACCAATAAAGCAAATGGCGACCCTACATGCCCATCTATGTGACAGGCAATAAATATTACAGAACCGTATCCACAAAACAGAATTGGCTGGTACATGACTATAAAAGGGACCCACAAAAGGGTAAAAGGGGCAAGAATGGGCACTTTCCTCCAAAGGATAGCCCTAAGCAACGACTCAAAAGCTGAACTAAGGCCTGGAACACACCCTGAATGCAGCATATCTTCCTATCTTGCCACTCGGAACTTCGGTGCACAAAAAGCTCCGATGACTTCAAAACTGAAAACTCTTCAAAGACGAACATGTGACGACAGAGCGAACAAATGCCTCCAATTGGCAATCCTCTGATTCTACTAAAGAATGGCTAAACAGCTGAGAACTTTGGAAAAAGCAACAGTATAAATGTACATCCCGAAGTTTAAGAAGCTGTGGCAGCAGCTGCCGACTTTTCGAGCTTTTCCTTTTCGATTTCTACTCTTCTCTGCTCGGCGTGCTGGGCAACACCATTAGCAAGAGCTTGATAATTGAACTCGAGTGTCTGGCTGAGACTCTCAAACCTCAGTGGATCTGCTGATTGTAAAACTGCAAACAGTTTTATTTTGAAAAAGTCAGCATGTCAATCGACAACATTAATGTTGGAAAATGATGAATGTTGAGATTTTTTGGTGTACCTTTAA
Organism: Cicer bijugum; assembly: GCA_037974875.1. NCBI lineage: Eukaryota > Viridiplantae > Streptophyta > Magnoliopsida > Fabales > Fabaceae > Cicer > Cicer bijugum. Next base: position 222,967 of record JBBPBT010000958.1, on the reverse strand, counting down.
TTGTATCCACAAAGAAAATAAAAGGATCCACCTCATCAATTGGGGACTGCAACTCTTCATCGTCGCTATAATCGTCGTCGGAATCATCGTCAGAATCATCAGTGGGCCGGAATGACTTCGCCTATAAGCAACAGATGCAGTACGAGAAAATACACTAAGATTTAGCAATAAATGATAAATACTATGGACCAAACCAGCAACAAGTCAAAGAATCAGCTGATAGCTGAAATTCCAATTCTTTCACCAAACTACTTGGTTAACTGTATGTTGATATTGAACAGAACCCACTTTTTTACAGCACTCCAAGAAAAAGTGATGGAATTGGAGAACGAAACAATATTACCACTTATCACTATGCATAAACAGTTGCACCACGAAGTCAATATATTTCCATTTATGGTGATCCGAGTTGTTTTAAGTAAATACTACACCGACCTGTTGAGGTGTTTGTAAAGTGTACACTAACTAATAAATAAAAATACTATTTAATGTTAAAAATCAGGAATTCCATTATATGAATTATTTATATTTAAATTTATGTTCATAATAAATTGTATTATAACAGTACTGGTTCAGGCATAATTGAACAAACATGCAATGAACACCTTTTCTAGTTCAATGATCAGTTCAATTTTCAAAACATTGAATCAGACACTAGTTATCTAATTCAATTATCCAGGCAGGCACTTCAGAACAAGGACATAAATAACTTATGAACTATCTGAATTTCCTAAATTAGAGCCCATACATGCATGATGCATGCATGAAATCCTTTACTGCATGAAGACTAGTTAACATCGTTGTTCTAGACTAGAGTCCAATCATATATGCATGCAAATGTTTTGTAGGTTTTCATATCAATACACCTGTTCCGCCAGGAGATATAATGTGGCTTGGAAGCGATATAAGGTGTTGAAAACTAAAAGGTGTTTGACCCCAAACCACAATCTTTTTGACAATTAACTTTGTCTGTTAAGAAGAAGAAGAAAAAAAACACCTGTTCAGCCAACTTTCTAAGTGTGATAGTATCAGCTTCATCCCCATCATCAGCATCAACACCCAGTTCCTTGTAAAAACCATTGCCATCCTCATCATCATCATCAGTTTGAAAGCCATCCATATCATCATCATCTTCAGCTTCTTCCTCTTTTGCAGCTTCTACACAGTGAGTTCAACAGACCGAAAACTAAGTACTCACCCACAAAAGCAAATATTAAGCATATCCGAGCTAGGCAGATATGAAGGAATTGATCTAATTTTCATTAATATAAGATTGTGAGATCTCAAAGTTAAAGAAACAAGACAGACAGAGATACCTGCAACTTGATCCTTGTAGGCAACTAGAAGATCAAGTGTGGCTCGGAATACCCGGCCCAAAGCCTCCCCAGGCAATTGATCAGCTGGGAGTGCCAGTAATGAAATTAAACCAAGGCAGCACACTTTCTTCTCGTGCTCCCTGCATAAAGATAGTTAATTTACCACAATAAGGCCTTCAAATTGTCACACAAGAATTATATAGTTTTGTCTTATGGAAGCACAGTAAGGAAACACCAAGTAATGCAGAAATCATGAATAGGGAAAAAGATCATACCTTTTGAAATTAGCACGCACACCACTTTTTTTTACTTGTTGCAACAAATGAAACCAAAGATGGAAAATTTCTGATGCAACACCCAACTTTTGCAACATGCTGAGAGTCAGTGCTGCATTGTAGTAAAGAGCATCTGCAATCTGAAGAAAAAAAAATTCTCATTTTAAAATGAAATGGTGTAATGTCATTTTCCTGTCTGACTAGTAATCTTTGAGAACCTTGGCAAACTTACAAGTTACAACCAAAAAATTAACTCATTGAAGTCGAGCATAAAAGGCCTCAAAACTATAAAAGATTATATAACTTACATATAAACTATAGCAGTCGAGCTAGTGAAATCCATACAAAGTTATAAAACAGGAAATCAGTTATTTGTTTAGAAACCAGTGTTGTCAATATTAGATGGTGGAAAATAGCAGCTTGCTCAAATTCGGCTACACAACAGTGCTACACCGCCACTATTTGTACTAAATAGTGTGTTTTGGAAATATAGCGATTTATTCAAAATTTGCTATGCTATAGCGCCATTATAGCCACTATTTAACAACACTAATGAAAACTACAACAACAAAAGCCTTCCCTCACTAGTAGAACTTCGACTACAAAGATCAAGCAATCGGAGCAATTTCCTGATAATTTCATTCAGTGATGTAATTATTGATTGTCAGAGCCCCTTACCAATTGCATGAAAAGACATTTCAAATATGTTTTTTCAGTCCGATTCAAGCGTTCAACCGTAATTCTGAGATATGGCTCAACCCAGTGATCCACCTGTCCTCTGCAATTCTGGAAGACAACTTCAATAAGCTTTGGAGCTGGCACAATATCAGTATCCTCCATATTTTTATCTGCCATAATCTGCAACATAACATACAAATAAACAACAGTAACAGGAAAAATTATTATTATTGGTGGTGGTGGTGTTATTGTCGTCATCATAAACGTTAAGCTCCAAGTTCAACCAAACAAGTGGTGACAAGTAACAATGTAAAAGTAACTCACAGATGAAACCATGTTCCATAGACTTTGTTGATAGTCAGGATCTTTGCAAGTAAGGAAATGAGCAGTTCCCCTTGAAATATAGTTATCCAAAGGAACTAAAATGTCTGCAGAAGATTAAAACTTATCAATTTAGTATATACCAATGTGCAATTGTATAGGATGGAAAATCTCTAACTATGTATTAAAAAAAATATAAATTACAAATATGGGGATGCTATGTATGGACCCCTCTATTTGTGGTGCAAAAAGAAATAGGCAGCTGACTCAATTAGAAGTAGAGATCGCAGTTCAGGTGGGCATACTTGGTATAAAAAAGTACGTTTGTGTAAGGACTGCAACATAGGAAGGATATAGAGGAGATAGACCTCTAAGAAGGAGTTTCCAGTTAAAGGATCTCCCAAAATTTGATACAAAAGATCTAAAAATAATTACAGCAGGATGTGTCAGGGGACTAGAATGATTTGCACAAGTCTCTGTGTTGGCAGGCCCATCCTATCCACAATCAAAATTGGCAAGTCTTTCTAACTCCGAAAAAACTACATCCATAAGATATTCTCAATAGGAAAGCGTCACAAGGATTAAGCCACAAAACCAACAACCAAGCCATTTCCCACTAGGCAGGGTTGGTTGCATAGTTTAGTCGAGGTCATAAAGAAATAGGCAGCTGACTCAATTAGAAGTAGAGATCGCAGTTCAGGTGGGCATACTTGGTATAAAAAAGTACGTTTGTGGAAGGACTGCAACATAGGAAGGATATAGAGGAGATAGACCTCTAAGAAGGAGTTTCCAGTTAAAGGATCTCCCAAAATTTGATACAAAAGATCTAAAAATAATTACAGCAGGATGTGTCAGGGGACTAGAATGATTTGCACAAGTCTCTGTGTTGGCAGGCCCATCCTATCCACAATCAAAATTGGCAAGTCTTTCTAACTCCGAAAAAACTACATCCATAAGATATTCTCAATAGGAAAGCGTCACAAGGATTAAGCCACAAAACCAACAACCAAGCCATTTCCCACTAGGCAGGGTTGGTTGCATAGTTTAGTCGAGGTCATAAAGATCAGTAATACATTGGTCCAAAGATACACCACATACCTCTACATCTCTCGTAACGATTTGACCTATAATTTTCCTTAGTCTCCCTCTACCTCTAATTATTGGACTATCTTTAGTTTAATATACTCTCCTAACCACTTATTCTACATATATTCTCCATACATACCCAAACCACCAAATAATCCCCAAGTATCTCCACCATTCGTTGAAAAACAGACCAAAGAAATCATTAAGACATTAACTATTTACAAGAGTAACACATCCCAGAGGGTTGAAAGCACCCATCCAATAGCCCCTAACAAATTAGGATATGGCGGATGACACAATCCCAAAAACTTGCCTGACAATTACAAGCCAAAGCAACCACTAATAAACAAGAGGCTGACAGCATGTGCTTTTGGAGTTTGAAAAGGAAAACATTAAAAAGAAGTGGACAATACAAACTGTAGAAATAAACAGCCTAGGTAACTTCTCATACTTCAGTTCATTGATTAGAAGCTGAGATAGAAAATATTTCATTTGACCATATACAAGTCCATGTTATATTTTAGCTTGTATCTTTATTAAACGATGTTTCTAAGATGCTTAAAGCACCATTCATCTTTAGGTTAAGTTTGAGACACCAACTCTTCTCTACTTCACTTCAATTCATTAGCAATAAATCAACCATAAATTATCTGAATTCTGAAATAGGCATTTCGCCACAAACAAAGCAAAAAAAGGTCAATATGTAGTTAAGAACCATACTTGGAAAGAAATCAATTGCCCAATCTGCCAGTGCTTCCATCATCACTGGCCAAAGACTCCACATATCCAAAGATATTGATGGAGAGAAAAATGTCATATATGATACAATCTCCAAAACTTCTTCGAAAACCTCTGTAAGCAAGGATAGAGATAATGGGAATAAGTCAGAAGATCGAAGCAAAATCAAAATTTACATATGATAATGATTCGAAGAGAGAAACACCACTTATATCAAAAAAAAAATTGTTCAGATGGAGAAGAAAATATAATAGGACAGTGGGTGATATGGACCCTGCATGAAAAACAATAGGGAATACCTTGACCATCTGTGGTTAACATTCTTCGCATTATGGGAAGCAAAGTTGGCTCAACTTGCACAAAAAGGTGAGGAAGCCTGCTAACAGATTCAAGGATTGTGCTTATAGCACGTAAACAACCAACTGCAGCCAGTGCACCTGGATCATCAGCTTCATCGTCAGCTTCGGCAGAGTTCATACACCTCCAAAACGCAGCAGCCTGTTTTAAGAAAAACGAAAACAAAATGTTATTCTATAGAACAGTACTAGTACTCAATCGAGTACAGCTTTCTGGACAGATTGAAAGGGCAAAAATTACTACCAAATTTTGACACAGCCCTAGTGCATAAGGCGCCATCTCTTCTCCAAACTTGTCCACGATAGTCTCCAAAGTAAATACAAGGTCCTCATTCTCAACCTCATTCATAAGTTTGAAAAACTCTGGATAAAATTCCATTCGATTAAATTTAGTCAACGAGTCAAAAATAATAATAATTAATACTGAAGTGAAGATAAAAATTCATGCCCACATACCATCGAGCAGTTGGGGGAGAATAGGACGAATTTCGTTCAAATCTGCATCATTGAGGAATGCAAAATTAAGCATAAATATTAACTGTATAGAAAAAAAAACTACTCAAAGCAATAACAAATCAAAGCGAAGAGTAAAAACTACCTTTGCATGCTTCAATGAATGAACGCAAGGCAAAAACAGAATCAACACGCACAGGAAGTTCACGATCCTGCATTCTAGATACAACACACTGCAATGCCTTGCGGAAATTGTCCTGGTCTGAGAAGCTAATATGGGCATATTGACCAGCAACCCATGCTGCCTGTATTTCAAATGAAAATATTTAAAAAAAAATGATAAATAAATAAGAATAAAGAAATGAAAGTTCCTAGTCTTCACTAAAGTTCAAATTAGCATTTATGAAACCAAATCAAAATTTTCAAATGGAAAATTTAGTTAAAGCCATTGACATTGAAAGGGAATTCAGAAAAGATTACAACAGTCCCTTGTTTCACTGAATTTTATAAAGAAAAGGAAGAGATTAGGGTTAGTTCTGTTCCAACAAGGACCCACATTATGCAACCCCCAACTTGTGGACTATTGCACAATAAACATGAGGATAAATCCATATGGGATCAAATTACATTGTAGTTTATACCCAATAAATTTCATTTAAGCATTCTTTGGCTCCCAAATACTACGGTTCAAGATTACAAAATTCAAGAGAATAGTGAGATTGATAAGAAAGAAAGAAATGGAAAGAATACTAGATTGAATGAACAACAACTTTTGGAAGAGTAGATATTATCAGAAAAAAGCTCAACTACAAAATCCGTTGAAAAAGGCACACCTTTCAGAACCAGTATGCCAGAAGAAAAAAAATCCATTGTTTTCGGTTGTACTAAACCACCAAAATGAAGAGCTGATCACATTCTTTTGTATTACCAATCTTGAGTTACAAATTTACAGTTATCCATCGCTTTCATTTAAATTAGAGCAAGGTTTAATAGAGGGATTTTTACACCAAATGCGCTGGGAAAAGAATTTCATTATGCTCTTGAAGAAGCACCTTAGTTTACTTTAATTGAACATTAAGTAACAGATCAATCAAAAAAAGATTGTTCAATTAATAACATAAAGAACTGTATGTAGCTAGAAGCTTCAGACAACAGACACAGAATAATCAGATAGTGTTATTATCTCTTCAACTTAAGAATCAATCAAGACTTCAAAAGTGCATGGACATTGCAGAGCAACAGAAAACTAGAGCACTTAGAATTCATTTCCGCTTATTACAAGCTTATCATCCCAATTTTTGAAGAATTTTTACATCGAGAACATTTGATCAGATACGCAAATCAAAATTGCGGTGCAAATTCAGCTTCTGTTATGTATAAAGGCTTCTCATGTTTTAGCATTTTAAGAACAACTAGGCATTGACTTTTTCAATATACCTTAGCTCTAAGGTGGCCAACAGGACTGTTGAACTCAGGAAAGACATGTTGCACTAACATGCGCTCAAGTTCAGATTTGTATGGCTCAGTCTGCTTCAATTTGTCACAAAGTGCCCCAATAGCAAGAAGTGCACCATCTTTCTGTCTATAGGGTTTGTATTCTGCAGAAGCTTCATCATACCTAGCATAACGAAAAACTCAACATCCGACCAAATAATAGACAATTCATTTTAATATAAAGCAAGATATTACCTTCTGAAAATTTCAACTATGAATTGAATAAACTTGTGAAGATTTTCTTTTCCACGTTTCCGAACCAACTCACTCACAAAATCCATGGAAGCGGTCCTAGGACTATACAAATCTTCAATTATGTCTGTGACAAAGAATGAAAAGACATAAGCAATCTCAATGCAATTTGTGGAAAAAGGTTTCCATGTTTATACACCAATAGGACTTACCATAGCCTTTCCTTACATATTCATGCGGATCTTCCTCCCAAAGCTTTTGATCATTATCATTAAAGCACATAAGGGGGAAAACTATTTCAAATAGTAGGACATCAAGGCGAGGTTGCAGCAGAGCATACATACTATTCCTTGAAATACTGCATATATTAAAAAGTTCAGGGAGAAATAATGAATACAATGCAACTCAGCAGGAGAAAAAAAGCATTCAACATAACTAATATTCTCAAATTAAATTGCCCTTGCTCTCCAGGGTCTGATTGGCAATTTAGAAATGAAGTATAGACTTCCATGATAAATACTACAGAAAAAATGTACTAGTTTCAAGCATGGGGTTTTCATTTTCCGAGTATCAGTGTAGCAGAATAGCTTCAAGGCCCAATTTACTACAATGCCAAGCACCTAATACTACATGGGAACCTACAAAAGCACCCAGTACTCCAAAAAAAATCCTCAGTTATATCCTCAAGATCAGGTTTGGTGCCAAAAGCATCAGCAAGAAGATAAGAACTTGTCAGTTATCAGGCTCGTGTTTTAGGTATTTTGAATTTTTTGGTCAAATCCTTAACAGACAAGAACAAATTCTCTTGTAGGGTAAGTCATTTGATCCAAGGAGTAAATTTTCAATTTTCTTCTTCTCAATCTTCTTTCTCATTTACAAGATCACCCTCGCCTGCCCAGATCTGAATTCCTTCAGACTATGTAATAAAAAATACAGTTGAATCCTCCTTCAATTTACCCAAGAAATTATATGACCGTCGACATCAAAATGTCTAGGACTTCATCTAATTCTGATAATCCTGATTCCATGTTCTAAATTGGTTAGAAAGATTTTCAATTTTTCAAGAATTATGTCCACAAGTGACTCTTACTTGTGATTCTATTTGTTATTGCTATTGCAATAACGGTTTAAATCATTTAGAACAAAATTGCAGAAACCTACAGGAGTTTTAGGTACTTCTACCGTAAAAAAGTAACGTCACATTCAAAACATTAAATAACTAAATTACATGGTCAAAAGAAAGATAAACAAATTGAGAAGCAGACCTAAAGTAAGTAAAACTAGCTATTTGGCTTCTTTAATAAAAATAAAAATAGATAACTAGATCATATCCACGTTATTTTATAGAGAAATAAAACAAACTTATCATTATATTCACATGTTAAACTCCCCTTTGCATACAAGCAATAGTCACTCTTCAATTTTATATGGTAAGTTTTTCCCCACCACTGTTTCCATTAGATAAATGTCCTAATTTGATATAAACAATAGTAGTCGACATTTGTTTAGCATTCATATGCATAGCTGAGCACATAGTCACATACATATAGATAATCAAATCCCTCCACTTTGTATTATGAAATTTTTCTCCCGAACTCCTTCAAACCAGCCACAGTACTAACTCATGTTATACGAGAATACAGTGACTAATAATAGGATGAAGTGTTTTTGCATCAGATGGAAGCAAACACAATATATAAAGTAGTGATTTTCAATGGTGCACCAATATATAAAGTAGTGATTGGGGGATTAATATCAGGGGGAATTCGAAATAATCCAGTAAGTTTTCTTATCCTAAAACGCTATTAACAACACTGTGTATCCGCTTTGGCAACCTAAAGTTAAGAGCAATAAGACATGCCATTACAATTAAGCAAAATAAACCACCCCAGTGAGCTCAACACACTCAAAATTAGCAACTTAAATATGTATAGTCCTACATGAATTGGAACAACAAGCATGTACTTAATGAAAGGAACCTAGAACTGATGCAATTTAATGAAATTGAATGACAGTGCGAGCTAATCAGTCAACCTGTTACTTAGATATTGGAGAATCAAGTTGATAACTCTGTCAGGTAAATAGCCCCCTGCACGAATGACATTTAACAGGTTCAAGTGGCACTCCAAAATCTTTCCTGCATAATACTTCTGGAACATTTGAGCAAAAGCTTTGGTTTCGGGATTTTGTAGCTTCAAGTCTCCAAAACTGTAACGGGGAAATTTAAAAGGCCATAGAAAATCAGAATCAATCAATCATATAACAGAAAGGCTCACATTAACTTAATCCACCACATCACAAACATACCGAGTATAGAGCCTATTTAGAATATGAACTGTCCATTTCTTGACCTTCCACCAACCCCATGATTTGCGAAGTTCGGGATCAACAGGCTGACCTTCCAAGGGGACAGGTCTCTCCAACACATTAAGAAAAAGTACCATCCAAGCATTGAAGATATTCTGATCAAACAACAGTTTTGGGATCTCCAACTGTAAAAAAGGAACATGTGCTTCACAGTAAATAATAATATCAGAAATTTTACAGAATGACTGCCAATTAAAGCAACATGCAACCTTGAACAAGGTTTGATATACAACATAACACTGATAATAAACTCCTTCATTTAAGAAATACACGTGAGGAGAGAAAACATACATATATGGAGGACCAGAATATTTTACAGATAAGCTTGATTAAATCTGCTATTTCAAGTGATGGATTAACAATCTGGACAAGCCTGTTAAATATATTAAGAAGGTGAGGAAATGTTTCTTCGACAATGTGATAAACTGGTGTCCTCTCCTCATCTGACTTGAACCTGCAAAGATAAAATGTGATAGTTTACATAACCAACATAAATGGGGAAAATAATTTTGGACTACTGTTTGAACATTTACAGGATTCTTCAACAATCAAGTGTGTACAAGCTCTAGCCAAACAAGAGATAAAAAATGTGGGAATAGAAACCCTCCACCATTTTGAATCTTATTGTTTGAGATAACAATATAATCAATGACTAAGAGATATGGAAGGTTTAAGGATACTTCAACAATTGTGTACAAGCTCCTGTCAAACAAGACATTAAAATATATGGGAATAGAAACCTTACAACATTTTGAATCTAATTGTTGGACATAACAATTTAATCAATGACTGAGTGGTTGCAATGGAGTTTGGACTTTCCTTCCGAAACTATGTCACCTCTTGTCTCTTCTTTTTTCTTCCCATACTTCTAGACTGGGAACATCTTTTTTGTCATCATATCATATTTTTAATCATTCTCTACAACAGCTCAAAATACACTTGAATTTATCATTCAAAACATATTCGCTGTTTCAATTATTTGTGTACTCTTTTTTTACTACTGGAAAAGCAAAAGGAACACACATATAACAAGTGTATACTTCAACAGTACAACCATATTTGTGGACATTGAAGTTATATTCAAACAAACAACAGCAATTGATGTGGTGTGGTTTAGAAAGCAAAAGACTGTCAATAACATTAGACAACATTAGCTCCTGTGGGCCTGATGTAGAATAACTAATAACTACAAGGCATGAGCAAGAGCAGCAGCACGATTATTTTCAATTAAATAAATAGGAACGTACTCATATTTTCTAGAAAGTATCCGTAGCACAAATAAGGCACCATAGACTTGTTGATCCTGAAGGTTATGCTTCACCCAGTCAAGAAGACGAGGCCACTGTTCGGGATAATCAGAATGGATAATTGTTTTCAGGCATTCACCAAGTTGTGCCCTACAAATATAGCAAGTGAGAAAGGAACAATACATTACAATCGAAAGAAACAGGTATTATACAGAGAAAATGTAAATCTACCATAATGTTTAGACAATCATGATTAACCACTGGGTAAAGAGAGTAAAAAAACAAGATGTATCAGAGTATACAGGAGCATGCTACTAAACACCATGCAACCAGAGATAAACAACCGTACCTCAACAAAGGAGGAACTTGAGTTACAAACATGAGAATGTGATCCCTCACCAAGTCTTTATCACTCTGTAATATGTGTTGTTGGGCATCTACATTAACCAAAAGGGAAGTGAACAATCAGCAAAATAAGAGATTTATTATCCAAATCCCATCAATGATAAAAAGGCATACCAGAGTCAGGAGACCAGTTCTTCGCAACAAAGTTCTTGAAATGAATACTAGCCACTTGTCGTACACCCATGTCACAGTTGCTGTCTACAATGATTTGCAACAACCTCACCAGATGCTGAGGTGCATACTGGAACTGTACATACATAAATGCATATTACTTAAAAAATTACTTTGTATAAGTCAGATATTATTTCTTTAAATTAAAACACTACTACATTAACTGAGAGGTTAGGCTCAAATGATTAATAAGCTTCTGTTAAGGTTGGATCGGTTGGTAGCACTGACACCTTTGATCGATGGCGTGTCTGAGTCCAACATGTGTCGGTCATGACACGACTCTGACACCTTGATTACATTCAATCAACTCATTTTGTTAAATTATCATAGTGTCGGTGTCATGTCCGGTGTCTGAAGTCAGAATATGTGCTTCATAGATTGGGAGTACCCAAGTTCAATATCTGATTTGATATCCGGATGAAAAAATCATTTGTTACACCAAAAAGACATACTACTACGTTCAATTATCACGCCAATACCAAAATCAACGTTATATATTGAGACAAAATGGAAACATTTGCTAACAGACAACAAAAATTAATGCTTGTTTTTAACGTCTCCAAGCTTCACTCACAAAATTATGCTAAACTGATTTACTATTTAACATTCATCGAAATCATAAATACGCAAACAACGAAATTCAAAAGTAAAAAATCAAAACAATCAAATTAAAGAACTAGTAAATTCAACTAAACTTTATACACCAAAATTCACAATCACACACACGTTTCACAAGTGTTCATACGTCATAAACACTTATCCAAAAGTAAATCCAAGTCAACACAAATCAAAACTCCAATCATCAACCGAATTTCGAAAAGAAATAAACTCTCACCTGATTCAAGCTCTGTTCAGCTGCTTTCCGTTCATCAGGATTGGGACTGAGAGCAGCTTGGAGTATAACAGCGAGACTCGGAAGATCCATAGCACCAAAAACAAAACAAACAAAACAACCGATCAAAAAAATTCGATAAACGAACTCTGATCAACACCGAAAACGATAATTGATGAATCGATGATGAATCTAAACCCTATGAAGAGTTTCTTCTAGGGTTTAGAACACCTGTGAAAGCAAAGAGGAATCCAACAGCGATTTTTTGTGATTTGTGAAGAGAGATTAGAAGAGAGAGAATGGAAATGAAATAGTTGGAGGCTATTTAAACTTCTAGGGTTTACGCTTATGGGTTTTTAACCATCTTTTGCTACTACTGTTAGTACACTGTATCAGAGGAGAAGGAAAAAATGTAGATAACTCTTTTAACCACTTAATAGGTTGTTTGATCTAAATCCAATGGCTAATATTTTTTTAGGTTGAACTTTGAAATTGACTATGATAAATGAAATTGAGTTGTTTGATTGTAATTTAGCGGTTAAGATTGTGTGACTAAATTATTTCGATGGTTTGTAGATTTAGATAATTCTAAGCTATTTTGTGTCTGTTTTGTATGTGATTGCTTCTTATTAATATTGTATTGGATGTTCGATATTATCGAAGTTGCGTGTATTCTTGAAGTTGAATTTTGATTTTAATTATGATAAATTAAATGTAAGTTGTTTGATTTTAATTTAACGACAAAGATTGTATAATTATATTAGACTTAGACAATTTTCAAATACAGAGGACTCAAGGTGTGTATTTTACGAGTGTTTAAGTACGGAGTGACGTTATGCACAATGTATTGGTTGTTCAATCTCAATCAAACAACATATATTCACGAAGTTAACTCAATTAGTTAATTTAATTTTGACGTTTTATAACTATATATAATTTTGATATATCTTTTATCTTTATTTTATGTGCGTTTGAGTACGAATATTTTATAGTTTTGGTGTGATTCGATACATATTACTGTAATATATCATAATAATTTTTTTAGTATATACCTTTAATTTTAGTTTTATCTTAAAATTCACAAAATCTTAAAAATAAATTTTAAAATTTTTAAAAAGTTGATCAATTAAAAGGAATGACGTGTTCAATTTTTTTTGTGAGACTCCCTGTACTCAAAAACATAAATTCTGGTAATTTAAAATTTAATTGAAAGATAAATAAAAACTAATCAATTATTATTTCTATTTGGATTAAGTACTTCTAATTGAATATTTTTAGTAATTGAAGTCGGTTAAGTTGAGAAATTTAATTGTCCGTACTTAGAATTTTAGAAAGTGAATATGTTTGATTTCCTTTGTGTTGTTTGGACGGACATTAGTAGTGTTTGTTTTTCATGCTTTTTGGACTCTAACGGAGGAAGATGCTGGCTTGATGGGTTGGCTGCCAACTCCACCTAACACTGCATTTTTTATAACTCAGGCTAATTGGAAAATGAAACTTAATAAATGTAATAATTTAGGTCATCCATAAAGGTTCTATTATCTATTTATTTATAATTTAATTTAATCTATTTAATAAAAAGGTTTGAATCAAGTAATTTTTAAAATATATTTATTTAAATAATTTATATTTATAAAAAAAACATATTAAATCTGATAGACCAACATATATATTTTTATTATTTATTAATGTTATTTTTTATTATTATTTATTAATAATATTATTTTTTATATATATTATTTATTAATGTTATTTTTTATTATTATTTATTAATAACATTATTTCTTATTTTAAAGTCTATCAACTAGGAAATCACTCATTAGTCGTTTCATATCCGGTAGCTGTTTCCATTCAATAGCTCTTCCATATTCTGTAGTCGTTCAATTAGACAATCACTGAGTAGTCGTTCTATATTTGTTTGAGAAATAATATTCAGTGTGTTTGTTTCAGGAAAAAAATATATTATTTGAAACCAAAAATAATTTTTTCGAGTTTAAAGTATGTTTCTTTTTTAAAATTATTTTATTAGAAAAATTATTTTTTTTTTAATATATATAGATATGTAAATTGATTTTGGTATGTGGAAAGATGTGGTATGGGTAGAGTATGATATTGTATTTTGAGATGTGTATAGAGACTAATTATGAATTCATTTTGTTTTTTTTTTCTTAGAAGTTTGTTACTTGCCTTTTTATATAAAAGTGTAGTTTAGCTTATTTTCAAAAAATATAAAATATAAATTGTAATGTTTTAATGTGAATAAATTTTTTAAACAGACTTTCAAGTTAGGTCAAACGTTTAAAAAGATCATATCAGACCAAAAAAATATCTATGATAAGCCATAGTCCAGACTTAAACTTAAAAAATTAATCGTATGTTAGACTCAAATTTTTCAAAGTTTGACTTTATCTGGTTTATTTTCATTCCTAATTATGAATTAGTCTGATAAATAAAGTTTAATTAAAAATTATTTAATAAAATTTAAAATTCAATTATTTTGAATAATTTATTTTTAATTAAAGTTTATTAATGATTTAATTTAATCACTTTAATACTACTATTTTTTCTGTTACTTGTATATTTTTGTTTACCATTTATACTAATTACACACATAACTCAAAATAGACAATACACTGAAAATGTTGTTTGAGCTCTAAACCCAAATAATTCACAATTGATGAAAATATTTTTTATTAACAGTTTTTAATTGTTCTCTATTTAAATAGCTTATCATCTGTTTGCCTTCAAAAAAAAATATACCATTTGTTATGAGAAGTAAACTAAGCAGTAAGCACGGTGGGTCATAATTAACGTAGAAAACCAGTAAACAAAATAAATATAAAAAAAAGGAAGGGTAGTGATGATAAGAGGAAGAACAGAAAATATAGCGGGCTAATAAGAAGATTTTTGCGAACATTTTTCTAGAAACACATGTTACTTGCAAAAATTTAATGCGAAATATGGTTTATTATATTTTAATATTTAAAAAATATTTGAAATTTTAATGATTATAAATATTATTTTTTAAAAATAATTTTAATAATTATTTTTATGATTAAATAAATAAATTAAATATGTATTTTGTAATGAAATAATATTCATTAAACTGGCGACTTATTTATATAAATAAAAAATCATGAATTATTATTTTTAAGAGTATTATTAATCATTATTAAATTTTAATTATTTTTAAGTATTAATTTCGTAAAACACACTACCGATTTTCTGCTGCCCTCTTGGAGTATTAGAGATGAGACATAAATTTCCCTCGATCTTAACAATTGCTACACTGTCTTTTTAGTGATTCGTTGTGTTTTTGTTTCAAAAATGTTGTAACTTTTATGGTTATTAATCTTTTCGAAAAATGATTGATTAACCATACCTTTTAATTCACATTTGCTGATTGATTGGCTGTTTTTGTCCTTTTTGCCAATTAGCCTTTTCGGTGATTGGGTAAATAGTAATATGGTACTACTAAATTATTCATTCATCGTAGGGTTGAAGATATAATAATGCTAACTGTGTTACATTATTTAAATGCTTTGCCTACTTCTCTTTTTACTTTTGCCTATTTAACTTTTAACCCATTTTCAGATGAAATAAGTTTGTAACAGGTAGTTTGGTTGGTGGAGGTAAACATAAATTACATTGAATATGGTTCAAGTATTGTTTCATATAATAAAATAACAATAAGGGATATTTTTGAATTAACAGAATGTGATTGAATGGGGTGGAATGAAATAAGTGAATAGATAAATTAAATTTTTAAATTACAACTGTGAGTTAAATTAATAATATAAATTTTGAAACTTGATAAATATATTTAAAATTATAAAATAGTAATCAAAATAGTTTATATTTAAATTTTTATCGTTAACTATTATAATGTAACATGTTTATTAAATATTTGACTCCTCTAATTCATACCACCACTTATCTGTTACGGAGTCTAGGAGAGCGCAAAAGCAACAACAAATCAAATATTTCAGGACCATAAAATATTTTGACCACATCTCTACATAAAACCTTAAGGCATTAGACATGAGTCATCTATCTTATATATCCAAAATTTCTCACATTTTTAGTCGATGTGGGACTTAACCACTCGCACTTAAACTCAAAAATCTATCCCTCGAGTGAGAGTCTGTGAGAGTATAAGAACAACAATGGGAAAATGCTACAGGATCACAAAAGACTTTGACGTCACATTTCTATCAAAAATCTTAAGACATTAGGTATATGGGTCAATTATATTATATATTCACCATTTTTAATGTTTTTAGTCGATATGGGCCTTGACCATTCACACTTGAACCAACAATTCGGATGTTGGAAAAAACAAACATAAGAGAAATTTAAATAACAAAAAAAAAAAAAACACACACACACACACAAGAAAATAATGTGAAAACTTTAAACTGGAGAAAAAAAACGACCTTGTCAAATAACAACTAGAGAACATTATGTGAAAATTGATACAACACATAGATT
>JBBPBT010000958.1:181599-206391 GCA_037974875.1 Cicer bijugum | reverse complement strand
ATTTAAATAACAAAAAAAAAAAAAACACACACACACACACAAGAAAATAATGTGAAAACTTTAAACTGGAGAAAAAAAACGACCTTGTCAAATAACAACTAGAGAACATTATGTGAAAATTGATACAACACATAGATTTATCTCAAAATAACCATTGTCACTAGTACATTTACACTCTCCAAAATAAATATTTAAAGTATATATCACAAGCTCTAACACAAAAGTATAAAAGAAAAAAAAAGAATTAAATACACATTTAAAGTGTTTTTTACTGATGTAATTGATAAAGAAGAACCAGGGTCATATATATAGCATTGTGCTCCATCTTTCTTTATAATTCAAAGCAATGTGAGACTTTTTTTAATATTCTTCAATTTCAATCAAGCCCATAAATCTCCACTTTGATTGAAATTGGTGCACATCTTTAACTTTAATTGTCTACACCGACAACCATAGTTCAAAAGAACTACCATACTCCATCATAAATAATATATTCCACTTGAAGTTAAACTACTTCAATAATTTATTCACCTTGTTGAAAAATATAGTGAAACTTCTATGTTGACTTTCTTAGAAGTTCTTCAACAATCGCCATAATTTCATAGAGCACCTTGCATCAATATCAACCAATGTCCACATGTTAATCAACACTTTGTGTAATCATGATTGTATCAACACATTATTAACTTGAATTTTACACAAGTCAAAATTGATTGATTCATCCATCAAAGCTCTCTATCCCAAACTTCTCAATGGAACTTGACATACTGTAATCGTGCACCAGATATGTTGTCAAGAAATAGAGGTGAGTCACAAATGACCAATTAACTACCGACTATTTCCTTAGCTAGAACCTTGCTTAAACATAACTTTTATACTATAATCTTTCTTTTCTGATGTGAAAGACCAAATAAAGCTACAACCATATAATATACTAAGAAATATATTTTCCTAAACCGAACAAAAAGGTCCGATGTCAAATGTTGAGAAAATATACAAATTGAGAAATTTAAATAACAATCCAAACACTCTAAAATAATGTGAAAACTCTAAATTTGAGCCACATATATAATCTTGAACTCTCATTTCCTTTACAATTCCAAGTAATGTGAGACTTCTTAAATATTTTTCAAGTTCAAACAAACTTAACCATTTGTTTAGTCATGCAAAGATTTTAAATTCAAGAAAAACATAGAGCAACAAAATGTTCAATGATTGGAAGACGAAAATTAACTTTGGTCATTCAATAATTTATAATCTCAATTATCATATAAATCCACCAATTAATTGTAGTACAATCGTTAACAATTAATTGATTAAGAACATGCAAAGATTGATCAATCATTTCTTGAGAAGTCACTCTTGGTGACCACTCTCAATGGTATTGAGATTTGTTTAACCTCTTATATTCTAGCCACCATCCTCGACCTCCCATATGATAGATCTACCGTCTTCAGCAAGAACTGGTACCAAGTTCTCAATATGAGCATGAAGGATGTGCTTGCTGAAATCTTTCAAGCGGGCTGCAAAAATCACTTGTCTATATCGCTAAAGCCCATATGCAAGGTGTTTAACAACATCATCCAACATTCCATCCTACCGCAATATGAAAATCATGAGTACATCTCTGACAACGATGCTCTGATCATTCATCATCTCCTCACGTGCAAGAGGTCAACATATCCTTCATCATACTGCAAAACATGATTGCTACCACTACGAATGACTATAAGAAAAACACAATCCCGTGTGGCATGCTCTCCTATCAAACCTCCAACATCAGGATCTCCAAGTTTATTTCAAAGAATGTGTCTTACATGAAGAAACAATTATCAACAAAAAACATTCCTAGATCTACAATTCCCTCCACCTTTCTCAAGAGAAAATGTTATGTGCGCAAATATGATGCATCCACCATTGTCCCACGAGAACAATCTCCACCACCTGCACAATATTGTTCTCCAAATCATTCTGCACAATAACCTCCTCAAGAATATTCGCCACAACTGGCTCGAGAACGTTCTCCATCCTGCCCAATCCAACTAGCCACTAAAAGAGTTCTCCATCCACCCCTCCTCATCAACCAACTCAATAACGTTTTCTCCAATCATTCTCCCTTCATCCTTTCAGCCTACATCATCTATTGCACCTGCCTTCCCTCCATATACAACCCACTCAGCAACATGTGTGCAAAACTGCAATTTCACACTTCATTTCTCATGTCACCAGTTTTCGTTTCTCCTTAAAAGACTAGTACCTCCATCATCGAAATCAATTGAACTTTCCCAACACTCATGGGCCATCCAACCGTCCCACAACATCACCATTCACGTCCCTTCCTACCATTGCCACATCATTTGCCACTCTATCATCCTTGTGCACTATTGCAACTCCATCTCACTCCATTCTTCCCACAACACCCAAGAAAAACTCAAAAAGCTAGGCTAAGCGACAAAAAGTCCAACAGGACTCCACTAGCCAATCCATCATGGCTTCCTTGTAGACTATCATAGCTTGACAAATCCATTAGGACAGGGAGTTTGTAACTTTAAGGGAATGGGTGACTACACAACTTGCTCCAAAGTTATGGATTGATCCTCCTCCTTTGGTTCCTCAACCTTCCTTCCATGTTGTCCCAAAACCTTCAAGATCATCGTGATCTGAAGGATTTTCTCCCTCCCTCTCTAAATAGGATTAGCTTTACATTTTTTCTCCCGTTCCTTTTTGCAATGACAAAGGGTGAGATTAGTTTAGCTTTATTTTAATCTAATTTTCACTTAAGAAATCCTTTTGTAAATTGTACTTCGACATATTTCAAAAGTGTTTGAATTTATGCCAAATTGATTGAATGTAAATATGCTTTTAGATGCAATTAATGAAATGATATTTTGATAAATATGAAACATAATATGAGGGGGGGGGGGGAGCTATTAAGATCTATATGATTGAAATTAGAATCAAAATTAAAATATAAATTAAAATATTTGTCATCATAAAAAAGGGGGACATTGTTGAGGCAAAATCTCAAATTAATGTTTTGATGTAAACAACTAATAAGTTAATTAAAGACTCTAATTATGATTCTAAATTATGTGTTAATTTAAAATGTGCTTTTGAGTGTAGTAATCCAAGTTAGTACAAAACAAATGAAAGAAAAACTAGTTAAAAAAAAAAGCTAAAAATGAACAAGATTGAACAAATAACGTTCTTGACATAATCTGGAAAACCAAGAACGTTCTCCACGTTTATGTCATTTTCAGCAAGCAAGATCACATCAGTTTTTAATGTACGAAAAACTCTTGTAAATCACAAATGGATTTCCAGTTTATATACTAGGAATGTATAGCTCTCACATGGACAAAAGAATCACTGAAAAGGATCAAAGGCACAACTAAAAGCAAAAGTGTCAAATGATCATTCTCCATCAATATAACAACAGTCTATAGATTGATAAACAGTCTCCAACTTGTTACATTTGATATTCAATAGCAAACATCTTTCTCCATAATGATTAACAACTATCTTTAGAATGATCAACATCATTCTCCAGTATGATAACATCAGTCTAGAATGATCCAAACATTCTCCAACTTATTGACCATCATTCTCCAGCTTTTTTATATCATTGTCCATTTTTATTTCATCATTCTCTAGCTTGTTTTGCAAGATTCAAAAGGCATTCTTAATTTGAATCAATTAAGCACATCTCTAAGATGCTTGTGTGCATAAACAAAGGATCATCGCAATCAAGAATGAGAAACTACACATCGGACATTATTAACACATAAGCAGAAGCGCAAAATATTCAAAATAGTAACATTCAAAGTTCCAAAAGTTTGGTATTTGGTCAAGTCTAACACATGACAACAAGCCCCATTCAACAGTCATAATAGTTGTCATCAATCTCCTTGATTCCTATAAAAGGAACCGCAAACTCAAGAAAAACACGAAACTTCAAGTGCTAAGAATATTCATCAATCACATATAGTTACATACTTGAAAACTTCTCATTTGCAAAAGAATCAATTTTGAATTTATCTTCATATATCCAGATCATATTACTAATTTCTCTTATCAAGAATCTATTTAGAAACATGAGTTGAGCATAATCAGATTCAACCAATCTTTCTAATTCATTATTGTGAAAACAAAAAACTATAAGGGTTGTTTATAGTTTGAGTATTGTTGTAAAAATCCTTTTATGGTTAAAAGGTGAATTGTAAAATTCTCTCAAGATTTATAGGTGACTCAATTGAATCCTTTATGAGTGGAAAGGAATTGTTGTTATAGATCAAGGTTGATCTTAACAAAAACCATGTAAAACCAAGAACGTTCTCCGTTTGAACACTTAGTGAAAAATTTCACAGCTGTGAGGACTGGATGTAGCCCGAGTTGGATGAACCAGAATATATCTTTATGTGGTATCTCTTTCTTATTTATATTTACTTTTTATCATTTTGATGATCAAGTTGAATAGATAAACTAAAATTGTGATTTTAACTAACCAATAATATTCTCCGTTTTATGTTTCCATAACCAAGAACGTTCTCGATTTTTCTGTTTTCATAACCAAGATCATTCTTGAGTTATTTTCTTAATATTTTAATAGAAAATTTTAAATAGGTGAATTTACAATTCAAACCCCTTCCTTGTAAATTGACATTGCTACTTCAATTGACATAAGAGAAAGGTCTCTAAAGAGTAAACACTTTAACAAGTGCTAGAGTAAAAGATGTAGAAGAAAAATTGTCAAAAACAAAATACATTGTTGAAGGAGGATCTTCAAGATACAAGAAGAACAAGATGCAGTTGTTTCTAAAATCTCAACATACAGGAATGTGGCGCATCATTACAGATGAAGATTTTATACCAAGAGTTGATCAAAATGATTCAAGCTCTACTAAAAAGAAAGAAATCGATTGGACACCTGAAGACTAAACTAAGGCACTCCTAGATTCTAAAACTCAATTATTCTTACGATGTGCCTTGATCAGGGAAGAAAGCGAAAGAGTTTATGAGTGCACAACTGCTAAAGAAGTATGAGATACACTGGAAAATTATCATGAAGGAACAAACCATGTCAAAGAAACAAGAATAGATATTGGCATAAGGAAGTTTGAGCTGTTCTGTAAGTACAGAAGTACGCCTAAGAGGGGGGGGGGTGAATTAGGTGTAGATAAATTTTCTTGTTTTTAGTTATATGGTAGTTGGATTTTGTGAGTTAAAGAACAAAGCTTAATAATAATTGCAGAAAGTAAATGACACTTTAAGATTTATCCTAGTTCCCCTTATAACCAAGGGTACGTCCAGTCCTCTTGCACACCACAAGAGATTGATCCACTAATTGTCAGAAAATGTACAACTCCCACCCTAGGATTCTTGCTACAAACTTCTAACAACACTTCTAAGATAGCACACCACTATCTTAGATTAAGCTACTTTTAAGAAAGCACAACTTTCATTTACAAGTGATACAATAAGATTTGAATAAGAATAAGGAGATGTATATTGATAAACAATCCAATAACAATTCAAGTACTTGAGAACCTTTTTGAATGATATGAAAATGAAATGCAAGTACTTTGTAAAAAATCAGAATTTTGTTCAAAGTTGTTCAAGGTATTGATTCATGGATTGTTTTTTTCTTTTGATCTGAAGTTATGGGGTATTTATACTCCATAAATATCTCTTCAGATTCGTGGCCAATAATCCAAGAGGTTTGATGAAGAAATACAATGATTTGGATCCATTCCAAATCTGAAAAATTGTATTGTTTCCAGTTGTATTCGAATACAGGATATGTGTATTCGAATACACCTCTTTGTAACGTTCAAATATATTCAAAAATTACACCTTGTATTCGAATACACCTTTGTATAGTCGAATACAGATTAGTGAAAATTTGCCACTGACTTATAGTGTATTCGACTATACATAGTTGTAGTCGAATACAACTTTGAGATTTTTGCTTCTGACTTGCATTGTATTCGAATACAAGATGTTGTATTCGAATACACTTATGTATTTTGTTAAAAATATGATTTTAAGTACTTTGTTAATGTTGTTTTGACTTTCGAAAAGACTTTAAATGCATGTGTAAATATGACTTGTTCTCATGTAATTGAAATATCGGTTTGTATCATATACCTTTACATTTTATCATCTAATGTATGGATTTGAAGCTTATTAATGAAGATATTTGATCTTCTTTTTGATCTTGATGCATTGACCATAATTGATGATCTTTGTCTTCATCAAAAACAAGTAGTTTACATGTTCGAAATGAATGAAGGAGAAACCATTGATGAAATATACTCAAGATTCACAACTATAGTGAATGAGATGCGTTACCTTGGAAAGGCTTACTTAGTACAAGATAGAGTAAGAAAGATCATGATGGCTACATGGGATAACTCAGATGAGGAAGAAAGATCATGATGGACAAGAGTCAATTCACATGTTTTGGATGTAATAAGTTGGGACATTGCATATCCGAATGTCCCATAAGTAAAAAAAACCACCAAATAGATTTTTTTTTCAAAAAGAAATCAATGATGGCTACATGGGATAACTTAGATGAATTTGATGAAGAAGAAGATGAAGAAATCAACATATGCTTAATGGCAAATATTGAAGAAAATGAGGTTGAATTTCAAGGTGTCAAGAAAAAGTCATGGTTCTTGGACAATGGTTGTTCAAGACATATGACAATGGATAAAAACTATTTCATGCCCTTCATCAAGAAAGATGGAGGATCAGTCGCCTTCGAAAATAATAATCAAACTCGAATTAAAGGTAAAGGAACAATTGGTAAGAAAAATTATGCCCAATTAATTGATGTTCAATATGTGGAAGTTTTGAAACATAATCTCCTAAGCATAAGTCAACTATGTGACAATGGCTTTGAAGTAATTTTCAAAAGTAACCTATGTGAAATCATAAAAAAAAGATATGGGGAAGTAATTTTTTCTGGAACTAGAAAGAAAAATCTTTATGTTTTATATCTTGAAGAACTACCTGATGAATCATGCTTCATGTCTATTAATAAGGATAAATGGATTTGGAATAAGCGAACAAGTCATGTTAGCATGAAAACTATTTCAAAAATTTCAAAACTATAACTCTTTAGAGGATTACCAAAACTGAATGTTGAAAAAGATAAAGTATTTGAAGCATGTACTAAAGGAAAACAAGTCAAAATCAGTTTTCATTCAAAAGAGTTCATCTCCATAAACAGGACTCTTGAGTTGCTTCACATAGATCTATTTGGCCTTGTTAATACAACAAGTTTAAGAGGAATGAAATATGGTTTTGTTATTGTTGATGATTTCTCACAATACACTTGGGTATTATTTTTAAAACAAAAAGATGATGCCTTTGATGTTTTTAAAATCTTTTGTAAAAAGGTACAAAATGAAAAAAGATTTCAGCATCATTTCTATAAGAAGTGATCATGGAGGATAATTCATAAACGCTTCTTTTAAAACCTTCCTTGAAGAACTTGACATTTCTCATAATTTATCTTGTACAAGAACTCTTCAACAAAATGGAGTTCTTGAAAGAAAAAAAAATAGAACCTTACAAGAAATGACAAGAACAATATTGGAAGTGTCTAATTTTGAAAAATATTTTTGGGTTCAAGCTATCAATACATCATGCTACATTCTAAACTGTGTATCCATAACAAAAATCATAAACAAAACACCATATGTAATCTGGAAAAAATAGAAAGCCAAACATATCATATTTTAACATTTTTTGTTGTTATTGTTATATCTTGAACAATAAATAAACTCTTGGAAAGTTTGATGCAAAATCAGACAAAGCTATATTTTTTGGGTACTCAACCGATTCTAAATGGTATCGTATTTTCAACCTAAAAACCAAAAATTATTGAAATTAGCCTACATATATTATTTAATGAATTTGATTATCTTGATTTATGTAAGAAAGATGAGGAAGAAGAAGAACATTTTGGGCTACAACAGCATCAAAATGTTCTCTAAGAAACCCATATTGAAAAACAATATTCGTTTCATTCTCCTCCTAAAAGTTGGAGAACGGTTAGTGATCATCCTCAAAATCAATCATTGGAGATACTGCTAATGGAATTAGAACAAGAATGTCATTCAAGGATGATGACAACAACAACATAGCAATGATTTCCCAAATTGAACCAAAATCAATCAAATAAGCCATAGTTGATCAATCTTGGATTGAAGCGATGAAGGAATAACTTCTTCAATTCGAGAAGAATGAAGTATGGACTATGGTTCCAAATCCACAAAATAAAACCGTCATAGGAACAAGATGGGTATTCAAAAACAAACTAGATGAAGAAGGTAAGGTTGTATGAAACAAAGCAAGGTTGGTTGCTCAAGGTTACAATCAACAAGAAGGTATAGATTATGATGGAACTTTTGCTCCCGTCGCAAGGTTAGAAATTACACGAATTCTTCTTGCATATGCATCTCATAAACTTATTAAACTATTCCAAATGGATGTTAAAAGTGTATTCTTAAATGATTTTTTAAATGAATAAGTTTATGTGCCAACCTCCCGATTTTGAAGATCAATCAAAACCAAATCATATTTTAAACTCACCAAAGCTCTATATGGTTTAAAATAAGCACCAAAAACTTGGTATGAACTACTTAGTTCTTTTCTTAATCAAAAATGGATTTTCTAGAGGAAAGATTGACACTACACTATTCAAGAAAAATGATTTACTTATTGTTCGAGTGTATGTCGATAATATTATCTTTGGCTCAACTAATGAGAAAATGTGTGATGCTTTTTCAAAAATCATGCAAAGTAAATTTGAAATGAGTATGATGGAAGAATTAATATATTTTCTTGGCTTGCAAATTAAGTAACATGAAGATAATATTTTTATATGTCAAGAAAAATATATAAAAGATCTCTCAATAGAATATAAAATGAATGAAGCCAAAATCATTATTACTCTCATGCATCCATCTTCTTCATTAGACAAAGATGAAAATGGAAAATCTATTTTTGAAAAAGAGTATAAGGGCATGATGGGATCTTTGCTTTATTTAACTGGTAGTAGACCTGAAATTGTGTTTGCAGTAGGATTATGTGCTAGCTTTCAATCAACACCTAAAGAATCTCATTTAACAACAATAAAAAGAATTTTTAGATATCTCGTTGGTACTACTAATCTTGGCCTTTGGTATAGAAAAAGTTCTCATTTTGATATGGTAGCTTATTGCGATGCTGGTTATGCTGGAGATAAAATTGAATGAAAAAGCACAAGTGGAACATGTTAGTTTCTTGGAGAAGCTTTAATAAGCTGGTCATGCAAAAAATAAAACACAATTGCTCTCTCAACAACCGAAGCTGAATATGTCTCAGCTGCGAACTGTTGCTCTCAAGTTATTTGGATAAAAAATCAACTTGAAGACTACTCTGTAAGTGATTCAAGTGTTCCAATTTTTTGTGATAATACAAGTGCTATAAATATTTCAAAAAATCTCATTCAACATTCAAGATTCAAACACATATAAATAAAGCATCACTTTATTCATGATCATGTTAATAAAAAAGAAGTTGAATTAATCTTTGTTAATACTCAGAAAGAACTTGCTGATATTTTTACCAAGTCCTTTGTAAAGGAAAAATTTAATTTTATCAAGGAAAAATTGAGAATAATAAAAAAATCCAACTAGTTTGCATTAAAATCTTGTTCTTCAATAAATGGAGAACGTTAAAAGTCCTGCGTTTCCTGGGCACATCATTCTCCGTTTCAGCTCATTAACACACATCATTCTCCCTTTTTCCCTCAAAAACCAGCAAAACCTTTTCTTGTCGCATTATTAGACATATTTTGTTGTCTGCAAAAACACTGTCATATTGTCATTTCTCCTCTTTTACAACACTAATCAGTCACTTCACTTTCCCCAGTAAAGTGGAAAAACTGCAACTCCCAAATTTTTCAAAACCTTTAAACCATTTTTTGCAAAAAAAATTAAAATGGCTTGTATTAAAATGACTGCTCAAAAAAACGCTTGCCCCAATGCACCTTCATCCTTTTCATCTCTTTCATCTTCACCATTTCACAATTGATCACCATCCCTTCCACCAAGACCAATTCCTCCTCAAGAATCGTCTGATAAAGCCTTTTCATATTACTTATCTTCCTCTCCTGAATCCAACCCTAGAGAAGATTCTAAGCCTAACCCATTGTCAATTGTTCTTCTCCCTTTCTTTCAATGTCCTCCACCAAACCTAAATGAAGCTCCCCCTCACATTTGTTCATCCTCCCCTAAACCTACGAAGCCAAAGAGATGCTCTATAAGAGTATCCGCTAGAATATGTACTTCCAAGGCTAAACCCTCAAAACCTACAATCTTCGTCTTCTTTGATAGTAACAATTTTCAGCCTTCCACACCAAACCCTAGAAAGATGTCAACACCTATCAAACAATCTGAACCATCTACCTCCTCATTCCAAACTGAACTTTTTTTCTCACATCCCCAAACCAATAGAGAAAATTCATTAATGAAATTTTCTCATCTTCAAAACCCTCTCAACCGTCTCCATCTAAACCTTCATCAACACACAAATTAAAGGTCAAAACTACCATTACTCTCTCCTAGTTTTAGGCTAAAAACAAGCTAAAAAATCCCCAAAAAGGAAAAGCAAATGCTATTAAGCAAAACAACTGATTGATTTTTCTTGCTTGAAAACTTGCTTATCAAGGGCATATCTATCAAAAACCATAGATATGCTCTAAGCTAGACCAATTTTATGCAAATCTCTAACTTTTACTACCCAAATATGGTGAGGGCCTTCTATTGTAGAGCCCAAACATTTCATGAGAAGTCACTCTTGGTGACCACTCTCAATGGTATTGAGATTTGTTTAACCCTTGATATTCTAGCCACCATCTTCGACCTCCCAAATGATGACCTTCTGTCTTTGGCAAGAACTGGTACCGAGTTCTCAATATGAGCATGAAGGATGTGCTTGCTGAAATCTTTTAGAAGGGTTGCAAAAACCACTTGTCTGCATCCCTAAAAGCCCATTTGCAAGGTGTTCAACAACATCAACCAACATTCCATCTTACCGCATTGTGGAAGTTACGAGTACGTCTCTGACAACGATGGTATAATCATTCATCATCTCCTCATGTGCAAGAGGGTCAACCTACCCTTCTTCATACTGCAAAATATGATTGCTGCCACTATGACAGACTATAAGAAAAATACAGTCTTGTATGGCATGCTATAGTAAAAAATATTTAGGTATTTTGAAGTTCCTCTATCCTCTAAAACCTCCACCATCAAGATCTCCAAGTTTTCTTCAAAGAATAAGTCTCACATGAAGAAGAAGTCTTCAACAAAAACACATTCTTAGATCTGCAACTCCCTTAACCTCTTTCAAGAGAAAGAGATCGGTGCGCAAATCTGGTGCATCCACCACTATTCCAAGAGAACAGTCTTCACCAGATCGTTCTTCACATCATTATGGACAATAACCTGCTAAAGAACATTTTCCACAACTGGCTCGAGAACATTCTCCATCCCGCCTAATCCAACAAGCCACTGAAGAACATTCTCCATCCATCCCTCCTCATCAACCAACTTAAGAACATTTTTCTCCAACCATTCTCCCTTCATCCTTTCAACCAACATCATATGTTGCACCTACCTTCCCTCCTCACTATAACCCATTCAGCGACATGTGTGCATAACTTCCATTTCACACTTCATATGTCATGTTATCAAATTTCGTTTCCCCTAAAAAGACTACTTTCTCTATCTTCAGAATCAATCAATTTTTGAAATTTCCCGACACTCACGGACCATCCAATTGTCACACAACATCACCATTCACGACTTTTCCTACCATTGCCACCTCATTTACCACTCTATCATCCTTCTGCACTACTGCAACTCCATCTCACTCCACTCTTCCCACAACACATAAGGACAACTCAAAAAGCCAGGCTAAGTGACAAAAAGTCCAACAGGACTCCACCGACCAATCCATCATGGCTGCCCTGCAGACTATAATGGCTCGCTTAATCCATCAAGACAATGAGTTTCCAATTCTAAGGGAATGGATGATGATCCATCTTGCTCCAAAGTTATGGATTGATCCTCCTCCTTTGGTTCCTCTTCGTTCCTTCCATGTTGTCCCTGGACCTTCAAAATTGTCGTCATCTAAAGGATCTTCTACCTCCATCTCTTAACATGATTATATTTACATTTTTCTCCCGTTCCTTTATGATATGACAAAGGGGGAGATTGGTTTGGCTTTATTTTAATCTAATTTGTACTTAAGAAATCATTTTGTAAATTATACTTCTGCATATTTCAAAATTGATTGAATTTATGCCAAATTAATTGTATGTAAATCTGCTTTTAGATGTAATTAGTGAAATGACATTTTGATAAATCTGAAGCATATTATGAGGGGGAGCTATTAAACTCTATATGATTGAAATTAAAATCAAAATTCAAATTTAAAGTAACATATTTGTCATCATAAAAAATGGGGAGATTGTTGAGGCAAAATCCAAAATTAATGTTTTGATGTAAACAAATCACAAGTTAATTAAAGACTTTAATTATGATTCTAAATTATGTGTTCATTTAACATGTGCTTTTGAGTGTAATAATCCAAGTTAGGTACAAAACAAATAAAAGAGAAATCTGTTCAAAAAAAGAGCTAAAAATGAACAAAATTGAACCAATAACGTTCTTGACAAAATCTGGAAAACCAAGAACGTTTTCCACATTTCTGTTATTTTTATCAACCAAGATCAAATCGATTTTTAATGCAAGGAAATCTCTTGCAAATCACGAGTGGATTTCCAATTCATATACTAGGAATATACAACTCTCATATGAGCAAAAGAATCACTCAAAAAGATCAAAGATTAAAAGAAATAACTCAAAGCAAAAGTGTCAAATAATCATTCTCCAACAGTGTAACACCAATCTCCAAATTGATAAACAATCTCCAACATGTGATACATAATCTTCAACAGCAAACATATATCTATAGAATGATCAACATCATTCTCCAGTATGATGACATCAGTCTAGAATGATAGAAACATTCTCCAACTTATTGATCATCATTCTCCAACTTTTGTACATCATTCTTCAGCCTTTTTTGCATGATTCAAAAGGTAGTCTTAATCTGAATCGATTAAGAACGTCTTTGAGATGTTTGTGTGCATAAGCAAAGTATCATCACAATCAAGAATGAGAAGCTACAGATCAGACATTGTCAACACAAAAGTAGAAATCCAGAATGTTCAAAACATTAACATTCAAAGTTCCAAAAGTCTGGTCTTTGGTCAAGTCTGACACATGACAACATGCACCTTTTCAACGGTAATAATAGTTGTCATCAACCTCCTTGAAGCCTATAAAAGGAACCCTAAAATTAAGGAAAACGCAGAACTTCAAGTGCTAAGAAAATCCATCAATCACATACACTTACATATTTAAAAGCTTTTCATTTACAAAAGAATCAGTTCTAAATTTAACTGCATA
This sequence comes from Cicer bijugum, assembly GCA_037974875.1. NCBI lineage: Eukaryota > Viridiplantae > Streptophyta > Magnoliopsida > Fabales > Fabaceae > Cicer > Cicer bijugum. The sequence continues at coordinate 192,856 of JBBPBT010000958.1, read as the reverse complement.
TCTCCAAATCGTATTACTGATTTCTGTTGTCAAAATTCTTTTATAGTTAAAAGGTGAAATGTAAAATCCTTTCAAGATTGATAAGTGACTTGATTGAATCCTTTCTGGGTGGAAATGAATTGTTGTTACAGATCAAGATTGATCTTAACAAAAACCGTGTAAAATCAAGAATGTTCTCCGTTTGAACATTTAGTTAAAAATCTCACAATTGTGAGAACTGGACGTAGTCGGAGTTGGGTAAACCAAGATATATCTTTGTGTGATATCTCTTCCTTATCTCTGTTTACTTTCAGTCATTTTGATTATCAAGTTAAATAGATAAAACTAAAACTGTGTTTTTAACTAACCAATAACATTCTCCTTTTTCTGTTTTTAGAACCAAGAAAGTTATCCGTTTTCTGTATTCATAACCAAAATCATTCGAGTTATTTTCTTAAGATTTTAATAGGAAAATTTAAATATATAAATTTATAATTCAAACTCTTTTTCTTATAAATTGACATTGCTACTTCAAACATGTGATTAGAGTAATAGATAATTTTGAACTGAACAATGAAAAGTAATTACAATAAAACTTAAATAAATAAGACATAATTAAATGTATCTCAATTATAAGATATATCAACGACTCTAAAAGAGAATTTAGTTCCTCGTTATTATTAAAAAAAATCAAATAAAAAATAAAAGTATTCATCAAATTAAATAAAAATAAATAAAAATCCATAGATTAGTTAATTTTTACTCTAAAATTTAAGATATTTTATTTTAACTCTAAAAACCAAAAAATGAATATTTTTTTTCTTCTCAATTCATCTCTTTTTAATTATTGTGAGACCTCCTTCCTTAATGTCCTGATTCAAATCCTAATTTTTTATTTTAGAATAAAGTTATTCCAACATAAAATTTAACATAAATACAATATTAATGTATTAAAACACAAATACAAAACATGACTCATCTATATTTTATATAATCTAGTATTTATGTCTCAATTTTTGTGTAAGTTGTGTTTTATGTTATGTGTGACTTGTTTTTTTTTTCCCTTGCTATGCGGCGCTGCTCTCTTTTATTCTTCATCAACATTTTTATTTCTTCTCCTTTTCCAATATATGAACCGTTCTTTTCATTATGCAATTGGACCATGGTTTTCTTAACAACTCATTCCTTTCATATAATGCTAGAACTTTCAATCGGACAATTTTCATCCAAACTTCACCTATTTGCATTATTAATATCTTACAATTAATTCTGCAGATAAGATGGATAATTAAGGATAAGTCAAAATTAAAATATAGGTTAAATGCGACCTTAAAATTCTATAAAATATAAATTTATCATAAAATGGCTTTTATGGTGAAAGAGTGAGAACATTAAACAACATTCTTTGCATTAAAATAAAGGGCTAAGATTAAACCCCTCGTTCACAGTCAAACTTGGGATTACATCCAAAATTGAGTAATATAAAAGAGAAAGAAAATACGCTCAATAGTGTAGATAATAGGATAACCGATTTAAGATATTCAAACTGTAATAAAATAAAATTAATCATAATCGGTTATTTGATTTAATAATCAATTATTTAAAATTGTAATCAAAATAGATCAGTTACGCCATCACATAATTGATTGGACCGTATATAATGATTAGGGCACGTGATGAAAGTCAATCATGTGATGCACTATTTGGTTAAACAAACTCAAATTCAAAGCACTACTATAACAAAAAATGCTAATTAAGTTTATGTAAAAATCAAAGTGAATTTCAAAGCTCAATGCTCTAAATCAAAATTATGCAAAATAATAATTCTAATGCCATGATTAGTATTACGCTTTTGAATATAAAAAAAATATTTTTAGTCAATTTTTTTTTTATGCAAAATCATAGTTGGATGAAAATCATCGAGTGTGATTTATTATATTTTAGAGAGACTTATTTCCACTTACATAATATCTTACCAATACACAACACAAATAAAGAAATTTTCTAAAATCAACTCATATAAGCTTGATCTCCTTTTATGCCTTTTGCATATTTGTAATTTTAGGACTTCTTTTATGAATTATCAAAGAAAATTATTTATGTCAAGTATTCACAGTGCGTTGAACTACTAAAGGTTCAATGTTTCTTCTTGATTGGATGAACGTTAACAATAAGATTTAACTTGTTATAAGTTGATCTATTAGATGAACACCAGTGAAAGTTCTTACAATAAAATTATTAAAAAAAATTCAAAAGACATAGATAATAAGGATAAAGAATAGATTAGACCATCCGTTAGGGGTCTATGATCTCACCTGATCTGACATATTTAATAAAAAAGTTAGTCCAGACTATTTTTAAAGCATATTTATTTAACTAGATCGGATTGATCTAGTTATAAAAAAACATATTAGGTCTCACATGCCGATCTATATATATTTGATTATTTATTAATAATATTATTTCTTATCTTAAAGTCTATCAATTTAGCAATCACTCAGTACTTGTTCCATATTCAGTAGCCGCTCAATTAGACAATCACTAATTATTCGTTCCATATTTGTTTGAGAGATAATAATGGGTGTATTTGTTTCAGAAAAAAATTCTTTGAAATCAAAAATTATTTTTTTTAGGATTTAAATGGTGTTTGTTTCAGATTTTTTGAAAAATATTTTATTAAAAAAATCATTTTTTTGTTTAATATATATAAATATATAAAATATTACACTTAAATATTTTAATGTTAATAAAACTTTTAAATAAGTTTTCAGATCAGGCCGAACTTAAAAAAATGTCACGTCAGACGAAAAAAAACCTATAATAGGTCGTAAACCAGACTTAGGCTTAAAAAATTAATCGTAGGTCAGATTCAGACATTTCAAAGTATGAATTGACCTAACATATTCCCACCCCTAATAGACAGGAAACGTAAACTCTAATTTGGGTTACAAGACACATTTCCATTTTCCATGTTCGTCTTTATATTATTGAAACCTTAACAATTAACCCTAATTAAGCAATTATTATTTTGTATGTTAAAAATTTGGATTACTAATTGATATTTATCTTAAAAATATATATAGTATGCTTGTGAGTATTGATTTTAAAAATATATATGGTGTGCTATAAATTTTTACATTACAATAAAACATAAAAAAAACATGATTGAAGTGGATTAAATTACGGCTGTGATGTCGATGTAAATACTTTAAAATTTATAATATTGCAACTGCAATTTAAAATCATACTTGTGAAGCTGCCAAAAAAATCAATGAAAAAATAATGTAAGCCAAATTCAAGTTTGTTTTGATTAGAACTTCAAACCATTTGTTTATTCTAAGTATCTAGATTACTACCAAAATAATGAGTTATTATGATATCATAAAATTAATTTCAAATTATATTGTCTTTCTCGTTCATTTAAATACACTTTGGCCATAGGAAAAATTATAGACATTATTATTTGTGATTATCTTTTGAGGAAGTAGTTATGTTTATTGCGATTTACGCATTAATTTGTGTTTGGTTTTAGTATAGTACACCCTATTTTGGGCATTGAACCTCTTTTTGGAGTATGCTTGTAAGAAGTTATGCACATATTGTGGATATTAGTAATAAACATTTTGCTTTTAAAATAAATAAATAAATGTTCCTATCATATTTTTTTATTGGTGTGTAGAAATAATTAACAACTTTGAAGATTAGATGTAGAGTATCACAAAGAATACAAACACATTGACATTATTAATATAAAAAAATATAGGATATCGACAACGACAACGATGTTTATAATTTTTATTATAATTAAATAAAATATAAACATAATTTATAAAAGTTATAAATTAAAAATAATATATATATATATATATATAAATTTTAATTTTTTTTATCTGCTATTCATTTATTTACTACTAAAAAACTAAGTAAGATTAATTAAATTTAATATATCTTCAATTTTATTAATTAGAATTTTATTGATTATAAGAGTATTAGACAACTACATAACTCTTTTTTTACTTGTCATACTTGTTAGAACAGGTTATATATTTGAGAGGAATTGAAATTGAGAACAAAATAGAGAAAATAGAAAATGAAGATTGATCTACTGATTTTGAAGATTGATCTTTATTCTGTATCAGATTGATCTTTACAATCTGATGATTGATCCAGTTCTGCATTACATTCATCCCATTATTCATTGGATCGATCTTGGCTTTATAGCAGCAGTTTTTTTGCTGATTTGGTTCAAAACATTAAACCAACTTCTAACCATACTATAACTAACTTCTAACTACATTTTAACTAACTAATTACAAATCATTTTGAATTACATCTAATATGCTCCCTAATTCAAAAGTGATTCAATTTGAAGTTAATCCAAGTTTGATCCTCATCTCTTGGAACTTTACTCTCTTCAAGTTTTTTGTTAAAATGTCAGCCTTTTGTTCATTTGTATTGCAGTGCTCCAGCTTTATCTTGCCCTTCGTTACTTGATCCCTTAGGAAATGAAATCTTGTCTCTATGTGCTTGCTCCTTCCATGAACACTTGGATGTCTTGCTAGGTCTATTGCTGATTTGTTGTCTATCTTCATCTTCACTGCATTGTTACTTCTCAATCCTAGTTCTGCCATTAATTCTGCTAGCCACACAGCTTAGCATGCTCCCATGGATGCAGCCACATACTCATCTTCACATGTGGACAATGCTACTATACTTTGCTTCTTTGAACACCATGATATTGGTGAGTTATTGATCGTAAATACATAGCCCGTTGTGCTCTTTCTATCATCCATATCTCCACACCAATCAGCATCAATGAATCCAATAAGTTCAGCCTCCTCTTCATCTGGTTTTGTAGAGTACAACAGACCCAGTTCAATGGTTTCCTTTATGTATCTCAAGATCCTTTTCGCTGTCATGTAGTGTGATGTCCTAGTCTTCTTCATGTACCTACTAATCAGCCCAACACTATATGAGATATTTGGCCTAGTGTTGCACAAGTATCTCAAGGATCCTACAATTTGCTTGAAGGTTGTAGGATCAATCAATTTGCTTGCATTCTAAACCTTTTTAATACATCACTTGCATACTTTCTTTGATGCATAAAAATTCCATTTTTGCTAGTTTCAAATTCAATACCAAGGAAATATGCCAGCACGCCTAAAACAGTCATCTCAAATTCCTTCAATCTGAATTTGAACTCATTGATTTTCACTTCATCACTACCAGTTAGTAGTAAATCATCGACATAGAGGCATATCAGCAATGTAGGTGCTGCTGCTCCCTTCTTGACATACACTCCATGCTCATTCACACACTTTTTAAATTGCTGCTCTATGAGAAATCTGTCAATTCTCTTGTTCCAAGCTCTAAGTGCTTGCTTCAGGCCATATAAGGCTTGCTTCAATTGGTAAACATAATCTTCTTTGCATGTTTTCACATATCCAGGGGCTGCTTCACATACACTTTTTCATCCAATGAGCCATTGAGGAAGGCTGATTTAACATCCAATTGATGCATAGACCAACCTTTGTAGCTAGCAATTGAAACTACCATTCTTATTGTTTCAATTCTTGCTACTGGAGCAAATACCTCATCTTAGTCTAGCCCATGTTTTTGCAAAAATCCTTTTGCTACAAGTCTGGCCTTGTACCTTAAAATCTGCCCATCAGGTTTCAATTTTAGTTTATAGACCCATTTCACATCAATAGGTCTTTTATTCACTGGTAGGGTCATTAGCTCCCATGTTTTGTTCTTTTCTATGGCTTCAAGCTCCTCATTCATTGCTGCCATCCATCTAGGATCACTCAATGCTTCTTCATCACTTATTGGTTCTGATTTAGCAAGCAAGGAAAAATGATTGAAGGTTGTCTAACTCTTGATGATCTCCTCACAAGTTCAATAGTAGGCTGATCTGCTACCTCTGCTAGCTGGTCCTCAACCAATTCATCTGTTACTGCACTACTTGCTGGTCTGGTTGGTATGCCTGGGCTGATTGCATTCATTGTCCAGTCCCAATCTCTTGATTCATCCACTAGTATGTCTCTGCTTATCACTACTTTGTTCTTGTTTGGATCATATAGCTTGTAAGCCCTGTCATTTGTAAGCCCAGCAACACCATTTGTTCAGCCCTGTCATCAAGTTTCCTCCTGTTTTGAGCTTGTACATGCCTGAAGCACAATGAGCCAAACACTCTCAAGTGATTCACAACTGGCTTTCTTCCAATCCAAGCTTCTTCAGGTGTTCTTGTGCCCAGTCTCTTGGTTGGACACTTATTTAATATGTACACTACAATTGATACTACTTCCCTCTAGAATTTATGAGGCACTTTCATCCCTTTTAACATACTCCTAACCATGTTCACTATGGTTAAGTTTTTCCTTTCAGCCGTGCCATTATGTTGGGGAGTGTATGGTGCAGTTACTTCATGCAATATCCCTTCTTTTTCACAAAAATTATGGAATTCGTGAGAGTTGTATTCTCCTCCTCCATCTGTTCTAATGATTTTCATACTAAAGCCACTTTGTTTTTCAACCATTATCTTGAATTTTTTAAGTATTTCTAGCACTTCATTTTTTCTTTTGGTTAGATATACCCAAACTTTCCTTGTGAAATCATCAATGAATGATACAAAGTAATGATTACCTCATATTGATACTTCTTCAAAAGGACCACACACATCAGAGTAGATTATCTCCATCATTCTTGAGGATCGAGTTGGCACTTCAGCCTTGAATGCGTTTCTGTGTTGTTTGACCTGACAACATTCTTCACACAGCTCCTTTGGCATTTGAATTCTGGAAATTCCTCGCACCATTCTATTGTTATGCAACATTTGAAGACTTCTAAAATTTAAATGTCCAAACCTCTGATACCACAACCAATCTTCATTCAATACTTCAACAGCTAGACATTTGCTCTCATTGATCCGGATATCAATCTTGAAGGTTCTATTTTTAGCTAGTGGTGCCTTCAAGATCAATCTTCTTGAATCATCAAACAATCTCATTTCACCCTGTTCCATCTTCATAGAATACCCCTTTTCAAGTAGATGTCCTAGGCTTAGCAAGTTTTTCTTCATATTTGGCACATACAACACATCACATATGAAAGATTGTTTTCCATCCCTTCTCTAAATCAAGATTTTTCCAATACCTTCAGCTGTTTCTGTGCTACAGCCTCCTCATCTTGATCCTGTTTCTGGTGCCATTTTGACTTGCCCTTCCACTTCTTGTTTTTTACTCCATCTTGATTGGACTTCCTGATGATCTAAGCTTGTAGAGCCTGTGTTTGTGTGTGTGCCTCATCTCTTTCTTTTATTCTTAATTCATGAGCTTCTAGGGAGCTTTGCAGATCTTCCAACTTGATTGTATCAAGATTCTTTGATTCTTCAATTGCCACCACTATGTGATCGTGTCTTTGTGTTAGTGTCCTCAAAATCTTTTCAATGATCATAACCTCTGTCATCACTTCTCCATTGGCTTTCATCTGATTAGTGATTGTCTGCACTCGATTGAAATAGTCAATCATATTCTCATTGTTCTCCATTTGCAGTAATTCATACTTTCTTCTTAGCATTTGAAGTTTGATCTTCTTGGTTTTTTCATCACCTGTGTAATACTTCACCAATATATCCCATGCCTCTTTCGATGTAGATACCTTTGAGATTCTTTCAAAATTGTTTGAATCCACACTTTGCTGGATGTAAAACAATGTCTTGCAATCTCTTTTCTTGCAATCTTTGAAAGTTGTTTGTTGTTTTTCTGTTGGATTCGCACCAAGTTGTTCATAGTCATCTTGAACAGTATCAAACACTTCTTGAGCTCCCAACAACGATCTCATTGATGCAGACCACCTCTCCCAGTTCTTCCCATCCAGAATTGGCAAATTCGATGGAAATCCTCCTCCATTCATTTCTTATTTCTTTTCTTTCACTAACTCTTGTGTTTCCCAATTTTGATTTCCCCTCACATTTGCACTCGTGTTTCCCAAGGTCTAGAACCCAAGCTCTTGATGCCAAATTGTTAGAACAGGTTATATATTTGAGAGAAATTGAAATTGAGAAGAAAATAGAGAAAACAGAAAACGAAGATTGATCTATTGATTCTGAAGATTGATCTTTGTTTTGTATCAGATTGATCTTTACAATATGATGATTGATCCAGTTCTGCATTACATTCATCCAATTATTCATTGGATCGATCTTGGCTTTATAGCAGTAGTTTTTTTATTGATTTAGTTCAACACATTAAACCAACACTTCTAACCATACTCTAACTAACTTTTAACTACATTTTAACTAACTAATTACAAATTATTTTGAATTACATCTGACAATACTTGTCATTTGTCAAATGTAAGTTATCTTCCAGCTTAAAATTTATCCATGCATTCTAAAATCTAAGTTTTCATTATTTTATAATGGAGCAAGCAGCCAAGCAGCTGTGGAGCTACAGTATTTCAATTGAATAATATTAGACAATACATAGACATAGGTAGGTTAATATACAAAAATATTATATAAAAAACACTCATTGTACCACACACAATTATTGAATATATTAATTTAAATATTAATTTAAGTACTTTATAGACACCATAATTCTCAAAGTCCTCAAAGTCCACTTTCGTACTTATTATCATCATTTTTGTCCCGGCTTTCATTCTTCTAGTGCTGGCTCTAGTCTCAACAAACTAGAGTGTCTAAAGATAACTTCTCATGAGTTTAATTTGTTGCCGCTTATAGAGGACGTGTTACGGGACATAAATGGTGACTTTATGCTTTTTAGCACCATTTCAATGTGTTTAGATTTGCTAGACTTGTTGGCTAAAGAACTCAATTGGTGTGTCTAGTGTTGAGAATCCCAAATATAGCAATATATCATCATTGTGTTTATCCATTATCATTAACATTATTTTATTTTTAGGTTTTTTTAGAAGAGAACAAATTTTACTATAGTAAATTATATAAAATTTTGGGTTTAAATTGCACGTTCAACTTAATAATATTGATTTATTAGTTATATTAGAATTTAAAAATATTTTTGTTAACAATTTTGATTGTGTTAATTATTTTTTTTAATCTATTAAATTCCTTTCTATTACAGGTGTTGTTTTCATGAAAAGAAAAAAAAACTCGTGAAATAATATTGGAAATTCAAATCAAGTTATTTAAGTCGACGCTAATTATGCCCAACAATATATATTTTTAGACTAATTAGAAAATACGTCTAAAATAAAAAAATTAAAACGTTATAAAAAAAAAGCAGAAGGAATCTAGGAAAGAGAAAGGTGGACATGTGACAAATTTAGAACAAATGTTATTTAAATAATTTTCATAGTACGTAACTTTTATATATAGTATAAGATAGTACGAAACTTTTCTATTTGGTATAGGATTTATGTATAAGATAAGATAGTACCATATGATTAGGCAAAATCCAAAGTAAAGGTAAAAATTGAGACATTTAAAGCCTATGATTGAGAATGCTATTTTCCCAAGAAAAAGCTTGTTAAAAGTATATTATTATTATTATTATTATTATTATTATTATTATTTAATATGTTACAGCTAGCAAAACGTGCAAGGAAGGACCAAATCAAACTTCAATTGAGTATCAATCCTTTAAACGATTTTATTGCTAATTCCTTTATACAGCTTCGTAGTATTTATTTAATATATCAATTAAGTTAAATGCTATTTATTATTTGCTAGCCTGCCGTTTACATAGAGATTTCATTCTCTTAATGTTGTCGACTATTGTATATATTATGTTTCTATATATATTGTAACCGAGCAACAACAATAATAACAATAATCCATTTTAACCCAATTTCAATTTTGATTCATTTAATTTCTTACAAAACTCCTTGCTCACACACACAACAAAACTTTATTTGCATTTTTCATCCTAAGAGAAAGCTAAGGAGACTCCAATAACTCTCATAATGGCACCACCTCTCACACCCGAAGTCACTCGTGAAGCTTCTTCCTAAGGGTGTACATAATATCCGATAGCAAATAATTAATCGTTATTGATATTCAAAACCATTTAAAAAATATTCAAATATTTACATTTGGTTACAAACTAATTCTATCTTATTTTCAGAAATAATTTTGGTTATCCAATAGTTAAAAATCAGCTGTTAATCAAAATTATAATTTTGGTTATCCAATAGTTAAATATTGTGTTTTTAATACAAAATACTATTTTTTTAAATTATTTTAATATATTATTTTTTATATATTAATATGAATTTAATTTCCATATCAATTATGGTCAATAACATGAGAGACTTTATAAATAATTATAACACAATTTAAACATTATTAATAATATAATGGTTGTGATTAATTAATAATATAAAAATTCATTATGCTTAAAAATTTATTACATTAAGTATATAAATTAAATTTTATTAATATATTTTTTTATTATTATTTAAAAATAAATTATTTATTTTTTAAATTATAAATAACAATTTAAATATTATAATTCAATATATAATTAATTTAATAATAATAATAAGGTGGTTGGAAATTGTCTATCCATGACTCATGGATTATTGCGAGCAGAACGAATGGGACGTGCATTGGAAGAAGCAATTTGTTACCGAGCTTTATTATTGAGAATAACAAAAACATCTTTAAATACTCAAAGTTTCATATCGGAAGTGAGTTTTCAAGAAAATGCTAGAGTTTTAGCAAAAGTCGCTCTTTGGAGGCGTATTGATAGAATCTGCCGCTAATCACTTTGTCATTGAAACTTTATAGTCTGTCACAAGAATGTTGTCGTCCATCCTCGTAACAGTTATCGGAGCTCCGTCGTCCGTCGACCACCAAATTGGTCACCGGAGTTTCGGCAACCATCATGTTCCATCACCACCATATTATTATATTAATTAAAATAAATTATTAATTTAAATTATTTGTTTTTATTTTAAAATCAAATTATTTATTTTAAAATTGAAAAAAAATCTTTTTTAGAATAATAAATAAAATAACTTAAAAAAATTGTTTTTTAAAAATAATATAATAAAAGTTATTTTAAAATAATTAAAATTTTCAGATTTTTTAAAAAAAATAATAAAATAAAGGGTAAATACCACCTGTAGTCATTTAACTTAATTTCAGTTAACATTTTAGTCATTTAATTTTTTTTCTTCTCAATTTGGTCATTTATTTTAATTTTAAGTGATAATTTAATCTTTTATGTTTTAAAATGTTAACAATGTTATCTTTTTTTTTTTTACAAAAATTCATCAAAATTTTCAAACA
>JBBPBT010000958.1:150144-181367 GCA_037974875.1 Cicer bijugum | reverse complement strand
TGCAAAAAATAAGGATAACAATGTTGACATTTTATAACATAAAAATCAAATTATCATTTAAAATTAAAATAAAGGAGCAAATAAAAAAAATGAAAATAAAAGACTATAACGTTAACTGAAATTAAGTTAAGAGACTACATATACTATCTAGTCTAAAATAAAACTAAACTCAAATAAAATTAATTAATTGAATAAAAATCAATTATATATCGGTTGTGTATTTTCTAAATCGATTTTTAAAAATGGTTTTAAATGTCAAATTATTTTATTGGTATATGGATATGATTTGATAAAAACAAACCAAACTATAAAAACTACTTCTTACCACCGTGTTGATAAAAAAAATGGTTTCTTCTTTCTATTTTTTTTTTAATGAACATTCTCTCTATCTTTGTCGCGTGATGTTTTCTGTTTGTCCACCCTTCTATCTTTGTTGAATAAGTGTTATGGTTCTTTTGTTCCTTAAATTTATGTGTATTTTTTTCTCCTTTATCACTTAATTATATCACTTCTCTCGTACTAAATAATCAATTTCCGCCACTATCTATTTAATAACTAGTTTAGTTGAGTCAACGTCATGCACGAGATAGAAAAATAATTATTTAAATGTAAATCATTTAATAAAAAATATAAATTATAAATTTTAATAATATTATAATTATAAATAAAAAGATACAATTGAATATGACACAAAAAATTATAATATATATAGATTTTTTTATTTTAATAATACTAAATTTTAAAGGTAAGAATGTGATTTTGTTGGTCTTTGTGATTAGGTCCATTCAAATTTCTCCTTCTTACAAACATTAACTCTTACTTTGAGTGCACTACTTAGTTATCATCTAAGACAGAACTTGTGAGGACGTTCTTATTTTACATGGAAATTATGAAGAATAAACATCTTTAGTATTTGTCCACAAGTATATAGAAAATACACGAAACAATTTGTACCCAAACATATAAAAAAAATACAATCCAGTTTGTAGTTTACTCCAAATAACTCTTATAAGTATGTTTCAAGATAAATTTCAAATCACATAGTAAAACAAAATAAAACCTGCAATTAAGGTATAAACTTTCTTTATTAAAACATTGAAGCAAATCCGACAATTCTCTAATGCTTCTCATTAAAATACTATCAATATTTATGAAATTTTCATAAATTTTCCAATCTAAAAACTATTCCAAAATCACATTGAGCATACAATCACCACCATTATCTAATTCATAACTTCACACGTATCATAGACTATTAAAACAAACTTCAATCAATCCAGGAAAATTGCTAAAATAAGTATAATTCTATTTTCACTTTCATGAGTACGACTCGTTCTTTTCTATGTTGAGTACTCTTAAATTAATTTTCTCTAAGAGATTACCTCGAGTTTATATTGTTGGAATCAAATTGGTTTTATACTTAGAGTTTTGACGTTAACAAAAGTATTTTATGAGAATAATATATTTGACTTCAGAAAGTATGAAATAAGATTTGTGTCTTTTTTAAGACAATCTAAAATAAAATTTGATTCAAATTTATAATTGAAGAAAATCTTTGACCAAGTTTACAAGAAGATTTATCAAGATTTATCGCAAGAAGATATGCATTATTTACAAGAAGATTTGATCAAGATTTATTTACAAGAAGATATGAATTATTTACAAGAATATTTGATCAAAATTTATCACAAGAAGATATTAATTATTTACAAGAAGATTTGGTTAAATTTGATCAAAATTTATCTACAAGAAGATATGAATTATTTACAAGAAGAAATACTCACAAGAAGATACATTTGTTATTTACAAAGATATGATTCAGATTTTGGCAAAGGACAACATATTAAATTGGACTTAGTCATATTCCTACTTGTGAAAGTTCAAGAACCGATCCAACACTATGTTCCCAACCAGATCAAAACAAGCAATAGGAATGAAGTTTCATCTAAAGAATTTGCAAAAACAATCTTAACAAAGTATGAACAATATCAATCTGAAGAATTTACAAACTCAATCTTAACAAAATACGAACAGTAACAATCTGAAGAATTTACAAACTCAATCTTAACAAAATATAAACAAATCAATCTAAAGAAAATACGAACATAATCAATCTAGAATAAGTGCTCATATTGGATTCAAAAATAAAGAATTGGCTAAAGAACATATTATCAAAAAATATCTTGTTCATAATTATTTTTGAATAAGATCATTTTTAACCAAACTAGGAATGAAGATACAATTCAAAATCATACAAGGACAAAACTGAAGCCCTAATTTCATCTAAAAATAGATAATCATGAATGAAGAAGAAGATCATCGAAAAATCCATAAAAGAGTAGAAGAACTCAAGTTCAAAATTTCAAATTCATCTTAGAGTTAGAGAAACACTTGTTCAAATGAGAAATATTTTCTAAGTGTTTTTCTTATAGCATGATAGCCATTGTTATAATTAACTACTCAAGTTCCAAACCTGATAGTGGTGTTAGTGTGCCTTCAACAATATGGAGTTGTTAGATTGTATATAGAAGACTTGATTGATAGAGTCAAAGTGTGTGTTTCTCAAAAGTCTGAAGTTCTCAAGCTGTTTGACAAGATTGACTTAGAGAGTCACATGCTTTGTAATTCAAGTTGTTGAATTAGTGGATGAAATTATTTTGAGTGAATGAACTGGATTTAGCCAAGTTAGTGATGAACTAGGGTAAATTACTTGTGTCACATTATTCTTCTTTTCCTTAATTTTTTTATTGCTTCTACGCTAAGTAAATCAAGTCTGAACTAGTTTAAGCAAATAATAAAAAATTATCAACTTAGTCAAACACAATTCAATCATTCTTCTCGTGTTTGCACCTTTAATTGGTATCAAGAGTTTGATTTAAAAAATTAGCACTTTATACTGAAGTTTCAAGGAAACAAATTGATGCTAAACAAAATACGATGTACAAGATAAATCACAAGTCCATAACCTTCATGATCAACGCAATCACCTTCAAGGAATTTGATAAATGCATTGACTAAGAAACAACAAGAAACATCTACGACAATTTAGTTTTGACCTATGAAGGAAGCAAAAAAGTTCAAAAAGCAAAGGTCATTTCCTAGTTAGAAAATATGAGCCGTTCAAGATGGAAGAAGATGAAGACACTGAAACAATGTTTTTCATATTCCAAACTATGGTCTCAAGACTAATGGTACTTGAGAAAAGTTATACTACTGTTGATCATGTGAAGAAATTTTTTAGAAGTCTGTCAAACAAGTGTAGACCTAAGATTACAATTATTCAAGAAGAAAAATATCTCAATATTCTTATATTGGAAGAATTGGTTAGCTCATTGAGATTACATGAAGTTGAGCTTGTAGAGGATGAGCCCAAGAAGAAGCAGTCAACTTTGGCCTTGAAATCCAAGAAGAAGAAGGTTCTGAAGGCAACAACAAAGAAACATCATATGCTATAGATGCAATGAACTTGGACATGTCAAGTCTGAATGTCTAAATCTAGAAAATGGAAACATCAGAGGAAATATTCCAGACCTAAGAAGAAGGTTCAAAATGTCCAGCCCCATTTCGTCAATTTCAACATAGAGTCAACTATACTGATGAGTTGTCAAAGTTCTGGCACAAGTGAGGTTTCAATTTTGACGCTTGGAGGTCATTAAGGTGGGTAAAATACGACAATCATCCTATTGTGTTTATGTTGTTCTAGCATGCCGAAATATATATCATTTTTGCATAATCGAGGGTATTGTCAACTCATTATAAGCATCTTTGTGAGTATGGGTACATAGTGGGTATGTATATACAAACGCTCTCTCAAATAAATCTCAAATATCCTTAGATTGCTAGTTTATTCATGTAGAATTGTTTGAGACATGTCGGTTATGCTAGTTGTTTGAGTGCAGTTACTTTGAAAACTCAATTGAGTGTGTGTAGTGTTGTTTGCTGCTATTAGAGAAATTCATATTTTCATCCAAATGTGGGGGAGATATTTTGTACTAAGTGAGACAATTAGCGTAAAGTTATATAATTAGTGGTAGTGAGGTTCTCACCAACTTCATTAGAGATGTGTAAATAACATGACTGACATTCATTTTGTGACTCTTCCAAGTAACATTATATGAACGTAGGTTGTCACTTAGGATGATAAACTTGAGGATGTTTTCTATATTGTTGTTATGAATTACCTGCTTATTATAATAGATGTTTATATGTTATATTTGAATGTTGTTGTCATATGTTGATTTGATATGTTCTTACGTGTTAGTAAGAATTGAGTAAATGATCATAAATGAGATATTGGTAATTTAAGCATAAGGAAGACAATGCCTAAATAATCATAAGATGAGAATATAAAGACTCTACTAAGGTTTTGTTTAATTGTTTTTGGAAATATTGAACGACATGGTCATGTCAATAGTCGATGTAATCACAAACCGAGAGTGGTAAGAAACTCGACTATTGATTGTTTTGGAAATGTTTTCCTAAAGTAAATGACGAGGTCGTATAAGTGGAAGATAATGCCATAACTAATTATATGATTAAGAAACGAGAGACTGATTCATTTGCATTATGTTCTTGTGGTGAAGTCCATCACCTTGTATAGGGATGGACAATATTGATTGTTGATTGTTGATTTGTATCCTGACAATGATGTTTATATAAAGTGCATTTGGCATGATAACACTTAAATTAGGTTATTTGGGCTAATTAAGTGGTAATCAACTCCACATGAAATTAGGCAGTGTTACTCTTGATAATTGAGAGGATGTGGCACCAAGGTTGTGTGAATATTTGATGATGGTAAATGGGAGAATGTCATTAACACCTGTAGTGACTTGAGTTTGCATTGACATGCATTTATTAGTAGTCAAAACCTAATATGATATATATATATATATATATATATATATATATATATATATATTTTGTTTGTATTTCTAAATTATACTTCCATATTTCATCCCCATTTTTCTGGTTGAATACAAATCTTAATCTTTTTGTTAAGTGATATATTCTATGTACTCTATTTAATAGATTCACGAGAAGAAGTATGGATCAATATCAACACATTTGGTGACAAGTTTGGGATTCCCGATTTGGAGTTACTTAGTGATCCAATATAAGGCGGAGGGATAGCCATTTACGTTGGGACTGTGACGTATACTTGTAGGTTTTTTGGGATTGTTGATGCTCGTTGGACCAATCTTTTTAGGATTGTTCAGAACCTTTCATTTCATGTTTATATAGGAAACTAGGAGAGTAACGTGTCATGTCCCAATTTACACTTATTCACATAAGATTGGTGGTGATGCTCACACATGTGAACTGTTAACAATGAAAAGAGGAAGAAGATAGACAACCAAGAGACAACCACTCTAGGGTTTCATAACATAGAATGAACCAAACTTGAATTAATAGGGTTACAATGAGTATATATATAAAAGAACAGAAATATCTAAAATACCCTTAATACTAATATATAATAATATTATCTAACATCTCCCCTCAAACCCACGATGTATTAACATGGAGCATCGAGAGTTTGTCAACTAAAAAACAACGAAAATCTTTAATGGAATGCATCTTTGTGATCAAAACAACACTCCTGAAACACCAAACAACACCCCTGAAACAACTGAAGTGCCTCCGCCAAACAACACCCTTGAAACACCAAACAACACCCCTGAAACAACTGAAGTGCCTCCGCCAAACAAAACCCTTGAAACACTAAACAACACCCCTGAAACAACAAACAACACTCCTGAAACAGCTGAAGTGCCTCCGCCAAACAACACCCTTGAAACACTAAACAACACTCCTGAAACAGCTGAAGTGTCTATGTCAAACAACACCCTTGAAACACCAAACAACACTCCTGAAACAACTGAAGTGCCTCCGCCAAACAAAACCGTTGAAACACTAAACAACACCCGTGAAACAGCTGAAGTGCCTCCGCCAAACAACACTCCTTAAGCACCAAACAACACCCCTGAAACAGCAGAAAGTGCCTCCGCCAAACAGGATAAAAAAACAACATCTTTATAGGAAGAGAGTTCAGACAAAGTTGACGAGAGGGGTAACGAAGAGGATCAACAATCGCAGGAGGTGGTTGGACAACCAGGGGGACAAGAGGGATGTCACCAAAGAAGAAGCAACAATCAAAGAGAAGAACCAACAAAGAGAGAAGCAGAAGCCAAAGAGAGGATCATTAGCTATACCAAACAATCACAATAAAGAGAGAAACCAAACCAACATGAAATCATATCAAATAGTCACAATCAAGAGAAGAACCAAGCCAACAAAAAATCAAACCGAAACCAAATCAAACCAAACTAAACTAAATCAAACCAAACTAAACAACATCAAACCAAACTAACCAAAGAGAGAAGCAACCAATAACAAAAGAGTGTTGATTTAGAGAGAAGCAACCAAAGAGAACAATCAATATGGAGAGAAGCAACAAAGCAATCACTAGAGAGAGGAGCAATCAAACAGAAGAAGCAACAGAGAGAGGAGCAATCAAACAGAAGAAGCAACATAGAGAGCAACAACACAGAAGAAAGCAACCAAAGAGATAGGAGAGACGAACAATTAAATTACCAACCAAATCAGCAAAGAACCACAACCATTGAAATCATGTGAACCAAACCAAAATCAGAACTAGAGTCAATGGTAGGAGGAACAGAAGCAACAACATTGGACGATGGTCCCCTAAAATTCTTCTTATGTGCTCTCCCCAATTTCGGACAATGTGTTTTCCAATGTGCTTGAAGAGAATCATCCTTAGCACCAGCCATAACAAATAATGACAGGAAAATACGACAAACAGAATCACTGAGACAAAATAAATTAGGGATAACCTGCTGCTGTGCGAGCACGATTTCTCCCCCTCCATACGTCGTTTCGCCGATCCAACCGTTGAAGACGAAGACCTGAATGTTTCGAACCTACTGTCCAAAAATCAGCCCGATCCAACGGTTAACGAATGCACAATCGATGTTTTTATGACACTGATTTAACAAAATCGAGAATAGGGTTACTCTTCTCTTTTCTCTTTTGGTGGTTGTCTTTTCTATCAAAACAATCTCTATCTTCTTTACAATAGATCCCAAACTGTTGGGAACTCGGCAGCGGAATAGAGGCGGAATCGTTCAAGGAGGATCAAAATAGTCTCTAGATACCATGTTAACAATGAAAAGAGGAAGAAGATAGACAACTAAGAGACAACCACTCTAGGGTTTCATAACATAGAATGAACCAAACTTGAATTAATAGGGTTACAATGAGTATATATATAAAAGAACAGAAATATCTAAAATACCCTTAATACTAATATATAATAATATTATCTAACATGAACATTGTTTTCACATAGAGGACATGGACATGGGGTTAACCTGTTGGGAACAAGGAAATTTAGGAGTGAACTTTTCCTCAACCACATCGAGGGTGTTTTAGTATATTTTGAGTCCACCCTAGTTTGGTTGGCATGGAATGAGAGGGACTAACATTGATGTGTAGATAGTTATTCATGGACGTGTCCATTTTTATACTTTTTGGCTAGTGTGGAGTCCTTTTTCGTTTAATTTGTTGGAGTCATTTGTCTCGTAGGATTCTTTGACATATATGATGTTTTGTAACAATTGACCTTGTGCCTTATCTATTACACACAAGGATATATTTGTGATTTGTTTGAATGAAACTTGGGTTGTCTCTAGATGACAATTGATACTTGAATGCTACATTACAACATTATTGTTTTTTGTTTCCAAAAAGAAACAAGTACTTGTAATTGACTATGTTTTTACGGCTTGCCTACCTAGGTGATTATCCATTAAAATAGATGAATTAGGCTACGATGGTGGCATGACATATGTATTCATATTGGGTTGGAAAGAGGATGATCCCTTATGACATGCTCATGTTCAAGATTGTGGACGACGTAGAATTCAACACAAGGAGTGAAGAGAAACTTTACGAACATGAAGTCCTCAACTACTTTGGTGAGTGCAAAGTGAACTCCATGCATATCACTCTGCATAAGGATGACTAGTATGTTGTTAATGGTCCAGTATTACTGATACCTTTTGATCTAGATTAACCTGTAAGAGAGGGAGTAGAGATGAAGTTGGTTCCCGTAGTTGAGGTAGAGGTGAGCCAAAGCAACATGTAAGGATGTCAATTGGACCTAGACCCTATGGATACCCATAAAATATATGCAATGGGTATAGGGACGAAACCATATATACAAAATGGGATTGTTGCCACTCTTTAATATGCAATGTCATAGTATCCTATGAATGTATATATTGTTTGCGACCCTTATAATATGTGCATCATACTTTTTAAACATAATAAAACTTTATGAGTTAATGATGTTAGTTTAGTTGGTAAGAAATTGGCTCCCATTCATAAGATCGCGAGTTCAACTCTCGTTATTAATGTAATAAATTAATTGGTGGGTGATACGTAAGTATTATTGTCAGTGCTCTTTGAATCTTGAAGCCTACCCTACCTTGATGAACCCATAAAGCCCAACTCATTTAAACTTATTTTAATAAAGAAAAAACTTTATGAATCTTGTACCAAAATAAAGAACTTTAAGAACCTTATCTCATAATATAATAATCTATTATTTGTTTACAATCTCACTACCACATGAACACTTTTCGACTTGGTTATATCTAAAAGGTTCATAAAGTATTTATATTTTGTTAAATAAGTGAGTTTCATTTAATTTTTTA
Source organism: Cicer bijugum (assembly GCA_037974875.1). Lineage (NCBI taxonomy): Eukaryota > Viridiplantae > Streptophyta > Magnoliopsida > Fabales > Fabaceae > Cicer > Cicer bijugum. The sequence continues at coordinate 172,626 of JBBPBT010000958.1, read as the reverse complement.
TTTTTTGAAGTGTTTAATTGTCATTCACTTAGTGTAAAAAAATTTATATTGTCAATACATTACAACCATTTATAAGCATGATTTTAGATATAGTTATTGTAAAAGTAAAACACCTCTAAGAGGATAAAAAGTTCTTACATTGTCAATGTATATTAATTAATTGTTGAACTAAATGTTGTATAACTATTATTTAGGAATATAATTATTAATCGTTGATCCAAGTTTTTTTGTCATTTGTTATATTTTTGCCACCCTTTTTTCCTTCGTCCCTACAATGGGTAGGCAATAAAAACACGCATTATAGGTACTAGTATAGATTCAAATAATTACCCGTAAAATGAAGTGAAATATAAAGTGGGTAAGGGCATTCTAGTGTCCACCCCACCCCAAATCCACACGTATATATAAATATTATTTATAGGCAAAATATATCATGTATCCTATAATATTTACAAAAGTAACAATTTGATACTTTAAACTTTTTTTTTAACATGTAAGTCCTTTATATCAAAATATTTACACTATTACGCTTTTAACATTTTTTATGACAAGAATAAACATGTGTCTGTTACAAATTTGACATGGCAAATTAAATAATATTTTATTGAACAAATAATTATCTTTCCTTTATCGTCTTTATTTCCATCTTTTTTCTCAAAAAAAAATCTCCATCCTCATCTTTTTGAAATACTAATACAAACCCAAAAAGTTCACATTGAAGTAGAGAAGTCAATTTACAAGGAAGGGGAGTTTGAATTGTAAATCTCTCTATTTAAAAATATCTTGAAAATACTTAAAAATTCAACTCAAGAATGATTTTGGTTAAGAAAACAGAAAACAAAGGAAGTTTTTGGTATGAACTTGGTTAAGAAAATAGAAAACGGATAACTTCCAGTCTACTTCTTTGTTCGCAACAGAGGTTTAATCTTTTTGATCAACTCTTGGTATGAAATCATCATCTGTAATGATGCGCCACATTCCTGTATCTTGAGATTTCAGAAACAACTGCATCTTATTATTCCAGAAGTAGTAATTAGATCCATCAAAGTAAGGTGGTCTATTTGAATATCCTCATTCCACAATGTATTTAGCTTTCAACATTTTTTCTTCTAGATCTTTACTCTAGCACTTGCTAGGTATTTAATCTTTTAGAGAACGAGCTCTGATGCCAATTGAAATACATAAGTCAATTTACAAGGGGGTTTGAATTATAAATCTCCCTATTTAAAAATTTCCAGAAAATACTTAGAAATTCAACTAAAGAATGATATTGGTTAAGAAAATAGAAAACGAAGAATATTCTTGGTTTTTACCAGAAAATGGAGATCGTTCTTGGTTAGCTTAAAATCAGAAATTCAGTTTATGTTTTTAACTTAAATGATTAATCATATTTGAAGGAGATAAGAGAAAGAATACCACACACGAATGTATCCTGTTTCACCCAACTCGGGATACGTCAAATCCTCACAAAAGTGAGATTTTCCACTAATTGTTCAAAACAAAGATCCTTCTTGATTTTACAACACCTAGATTAGATCAACCTTGATCTGTTACAAACTTCGATCATTTCCTCCTCGAAAGAGATTAATTAGGTCACTTCTCAACCTTGATAGAATTTCTTACAATCTACCCAAACTATACTAAACTCTTATAGTTCGAGTTTTACAATAATAATAAGATTATTTTGATAGAATCTGAGGTGTCTCAACTCTTATTTGAGATCCGATTCTTTACAAAGAATTTAGTACAAAAATAAAAAAGTAATGAACAATGATTAGACTCATTCTTCTTCGAGTAATGAGAGAGTTTCAAGTATGTGAATGTGAATATTTTCCAAGACTTGTTAGCACTTTAACTTCTCCATTTTCTGTGAGCATTGGCCTTCCTTTTATATGAGTTTTAGAGTATTTAATAATGGTCAAAAGAGCTGTTGGTAGTGCTCTGTTAATTTTGACCAAAAACCAATTTATATGAAAAAAATATTTCAGTCTTTGAACACTTTTGGATTATGTTGACTGGGTTGAGTTCTTCAATTTTTGATAAGATTTCCTTTGAGTTTGATGATCCTTTGTACTTTAAATATGTTTTTTTAATGTCTTTGGTTTGATCTAGAGTTTTGATTCTGTCAAAACAACTTGGAGAATGATGATGAACTTATGCAGAATGTTAATGAAAATTCTAGAGATTGATAATCAATCTGGAGTCCTAGTCTTTGAACTTTCTGGAGATTGATAATCAATCTGGAGGTTCAGTCTTGATTATTCTGGATGTCTTCCTGACTAAAATGGATGTCTTGTACATTTCAATATCACTTATCTTTCTTGACAGTTCAAGCTGAAGAAGGTTTAGATCTGTTTGGTCTTGCTAATTTGTGATGTTCTCTTTTTGTGATTCGAGAAGTTTCTTTGAATATGATTATCTCAATTTGTTCGTTGCGAAGTGCTGATGATATTGATGTAAAATCTAGAGGCTAAAACTTATTTTAACCAGCTAAGATTTATTGATCTTGGGGCATTGATGATCAGTCTTGAAGAACATTCTCCGTTTTTTTTACAAATTGTGTCCAGAATGTTATCCTTTCTTATTTGTTCAGTCTTTATCTTTTATTGTTGATTTCTTTGCTTCGCTTGAGTCTTATCTTTGAATTAATCCACTCAAAAGCACAAGTTAAATTAACATAACATTTAGAATCATAATTAACCTTTGCTTATATTCATCAAAACTTAAATTGAGAATTTGTCTTAACAATCTTCTCCTTTTTTATGATGACAAACATGTTAATTTAGATTTTAATTCTGATTCTAATTTTAATTTTGAAGAGCTTAAAAGCTCCCCCTCAATTGATGCAGTAAGTGATTTTGGAAGAAAATTTAAAAAACATGCCTATAATTTCAACCTAAGCAATTTCCATTAATTCATTTTAAAGATACAAAATGTCAGATTTGCAGCAATATATACAGAAGTTCCTAATTACAAAAGGATTTCTATAAATCTGATAAAAAACTAACTTAATTCTTCCTCTTTGTCATACAAAAAGGAAGGAGAAAAAGATCGCTATTTAGCAAGCGGTGAAGAAGATCATTCAGAAGATGAATATTTTGCAGGGACAAGGATCAATAGAGGAGTGGGAGAAGGATGAATATGGGAAGGTTTAGCCCCACTTTGGGAGCAAGTTGCTTTGTCATCTAGGTCTGTAGTAAGGCAGTCTTTGTATCCTGCTGAGTTTGGTGTGCCAAAATGGTTAGAAGGGCAACCATTATTTTAGTGTTTGATGGTTCAGCCTTGGGAGGAGGAGTATGAGGATGAGTGGTAGCAACGACTGTGGTCAATGGAATAAGGGAGGAGCAAATATATGGAAGAGTGTCAAAAGAGGTAGCCACCGGAGGTAAGGGATCAAAGGAAGAATGTTGGTTGATGGATGGGCCAGGACTGTCGGGGAAGATTAAAAACTGACTGATTCAAAAAATGGAGGATTTGGTTTGTGAGTAAGAAAGGAAGTCAATTGATGGTAGTGAGGAAGGTTGAGGAAAAACAGAGAAATTATGAAGATTGATGGGCTGATCTGGAGAACGTTCTTGGTTTGGTGGATAACGTTCTAGAGCGGTTTCAGTGACAACTTTTGGTTCTGATTCAGCAGAAAGAGATGGTGAAGCTGGTTGAGGCATAAATATTTCAGATTTTATGCTTTTATTGAAAAAAATTGGTCTTGCTGTAATTTTGGTCTTTATCAACTCAACTGCAGACTATGAGTATGAAAGTAACACATCATATGTCAAATAGTCGTCCAGGTCGAATGCTTTGATATTTTATATCTCACGTATGGTCACTCCAAATTAACTGATATAGAATGCTCTCATATTCCTTCTATACATGCAGTGGCAGATCTTGCACAAAATATTGGGGGGAGCCACAAATATTAACTATGATATTATAATGGAAGCTTTGCAATTTTTATCTTTGTTGGAAACTTTTTTCTTGAAAAATGCATCAATTTTCTTATGTTTAAACATTGTGTTATTCCTAAAAAAATACACAAATTAATTAAAACAATTCACAAAATAACTAACACAATTCATAATTAACAAATAGTATCACACCATATCATATTTAACATGTAAACGTTTGTTATAGTTTGATAATAGGTAGTAGTTTGGTTACTAATTAGGGTGTTAGAGTTTGTCTGTGCGGTATAAGTTAGTTTATCATTCGATATTATATAGTTTGTATGTATATAAAGCTCATTGTATTAATTTTATTATATTTTATCAGTATAATTTATAATAAATGTTTACCTCATTTCTTGTTTATTTATTCAATCGCGTAATTTCTAATATGATATCAGCGACTTGGTTGTTATTTAAGAACCATTGAATAATTTCCTTTACATTGTTGTAAAAGTGAGAAGAAGATTATTGCTGACAAGAATCATTGACATTTATTTTTTAACTCTATTTATAGAGAAAATTTACTTAAGTAGAAATGGAAAATGAAAAATATAAGAAGAAGATTGAGATAGTTTGAGGATCAAGACCAAAAAGCAATGATAGCGGTTGACCGCTGCTGCCGAGAGGAAGAGTCCAAGAGAAGAGAAGGAAAACAATCTAAGCAGAGAACAGAGGTGGATAGGAGAGATGCGAGATTAGTTTCTCAAAACTCTAAAGGTTTGGGGATATTATAGTAACATATAACTATTATTTATTAAAAACAAAATTTAAAAATATAGGGGATGCCGTGATCCATGTGTGCTCTTGAGAAGATCTACCACTGCACATACCCCCGTAAGATGGGCATAAAAAGAAAAATATTGTGAAAATTCTGAAGTAGCAATGTCAATTTACAAGGAAGGGGGTTTGAATTGTAAATTCACTTATTTAAAATTTCCTATTAAAAACTTAAGAAAATAACTCAAGAATGATCTTGGTTATGAACACAGAAAACAGAAAATGTTCTTGATTATGGAAATAGAAAACAAAGAACATTTTTGGTTAGTTAAAATCACAGTTTTAGTTTATCTATTTAACTTTATAATCAAAATGATTGAAAGTAAATAGAGATAAGGGAGAGATATCATACAAAGATACATCTTATTCATCCAACTCGGGCTACGTCCAGTTAGGTATGGGAATATGCTAAGCCATGCCAGACTTTAAAAGACCCAAGTCTGACATAGATTAATTTTTTAGGCCTAAGTCTGGCCTACGACCTATAATAGGTTTTTTTCGGCCTAGTCTGGTCTTTTTAAAAGTATGGTATGACCTGAAAGCCTATTTAAAAGCCTTATCCACATTAAAACATTTAATTGTTATATTTTACATTCTTTTTAAATAGGCTAAACTATGCCTTTATATTAATGGAAAATTAATAAAATTACAATCAAATCAAATAAAACAATAACTAACAAGTTTGCACTACAACACCCTTTCAAAAAAAAGAAAAAGCAAAAGGAATCCATAATTAGTCCCTGTACACATATCAAGTTGCATGCTCTATCCATACAAATTTACATGATGCTCTCCACATACCAATACCAATGTGCATATCTATATATATTAAACAAAAAAGGATTTTTCTAACAAAATGATTTTAAAAAAATCTAAAACAAACACCCTTTAAACCCTAAAAAATGATTTTTGGTTTCTAAGATAGATTTTTTCCTGAAAAAAATGCAACCATTATTAACTCTCAAACAAATATGGAATGACTACTAAGTGATTTCCTAATTGAACGACTATCGTGTATGGAACCACTATCGAATATGGAACGATTACCAAAAATGAAACGACTACTCAGTGATTGCCTAATTGATAGACTTTAAAATAAGAAATAATATTATAGTAAATAATAATAAAAAATAACATTAATAAATAATAAAATATATATAGGTTGGTCTGTCATGTCTAATAGACTTGTTTATAAGCCAGAGCCTGACCTAATTAAATAAATAGGCTTTAAAAATAGTTTGAGCCTAACCTTTTTATTAAATAGATCAGGTTATGCCAGACCATAAAGTAGACCAGGCCATAGCCTGACGGACGACCTAGCCTATTCCCATCCCTACGTCTAGTCTTCACAACTTTGAGATTTTCCACTAAGTGTTCAAAACGGAGAACGTTCTTGGTTTGACACAGTTTTTGTTACGATCAACCTTGATCTGTAACAACAATTCATTTCCACCCAAAAAGGATTCAATTAAGTCCCCTATCAATCTTGAGAGGATTTTACAATTCACCTTTTAACCATAAAAGGATTTTTACAACAATACTCAACTTATAAACAACCGTTATAGTTTTGAGTTTATGAACTAATGATTTTGAGAGATTGGTTGAATTTGATTATGCTCAACTCATGTTTGAGAATAGATTCTTGATAAAATAACTAAATAATATGATCTGGATATACGATGATGAATTAAGAACTGATTATTTTGCAAATGAAAAGCTTTCAAGTATGTAGGTGTATGTAATTGATGGATTTCCTTAGCACTTGAAGTTCTGATTTTTCCTTGAGTTTGGGGTTCCTTTTTGTAGGCGTTTTTAGAACATTTAATAATGGTAAAAAGAGTCGTTTTTAGAACATTTAACATAGTTGTTTTTAGAACATTTATATGATTAAAAATATTCAAGTCTGTGAACTCTTTTGAGTTATATTTGACTGGTATGTATTTCTTCATTCTTGACTGAGATGATCCTTTGTTGATGCACAAAAACATCTCAAATATGTGTTTAATCAATTCAGATTAAGACTGCCTTTTGAATCATGTTAAATAGGTTGAAGAATGATGAAATAAGACTGGAGAATGATGTAACAAAGCTGGAGAATGATGATCAGTAAGCTGGAGAAAGTTCGTATCATTCTGAACCGATGTCATCATACTTGGTGAATGATATTGATCATTCTAGTAATAGTTGTTAATCATTTTAGAGAAGGACGTTTGCTGCTGAAGATAAAGTGTAACAAGTTGAATAATGTTTATCAATCTGGAGACTGATGTTACACTGCTGGAGAATGATCATTTGACAATTTTACTTTGAGTTGTTCCTTTGATCTTTGATTTTTGAGTGATTCTTTTCCCTATATGAGAGCTGTACATTTCTAGTATATGAACTGGAAAACCATTCGTGATTTACAATAACTTTCCTTGCATTAAAAACAGATGAGATCTTGCTTGCTGAAAATGACTGGAACGTGGAGTACGTTCTTGGTTTTGCAAATTTTGTCAAGAACGTCCAGTTCAGTCTTGTACATTTTTAGCTCTCTCTTTGAATTGATTTCTCATGTATTTGATTTGTACCTAACTTGGATTATTACACTCAAAATCACATGTTAAATTAACATATAATTTAGAATCATAGTTAGAGTCCTTAATTAACTTATTATTTGTTTACAACAAATCATTAATTTGGGATTTTGCCTCAACAATCCCTCGTTTTTGATGATGACAAATATGCTCATTTAGATTTTAATTTTGATTCCAATTTCAATCATAGAGAGCTTAATAGCTCCCCCTTAGAATATGTTCCAGATTTATCAAAATCTCATTTCATTAATTGCATTTAAAAACATATTTACACACAATTAATTTGGCATAGGTTCAAATAGTTTTGAGATATGCAGAAGTACAATTTACAAAAAGACTTCTTAATTACAAATTAGATTAAAAATAAAGCTAAACTAATCTCCACCTTTGTTTTAAGACCCATAGTTTTTAAATCCTAAATTATACAATTTTAGGGTATTTTGTGTGAAATTTCTTAGGCTGTTAGTCCAGTTTTTGGTATTGCGTGAGTTAAATGCCAAAAATATATTTTTAGAAATTGGATTAAAATTATTTGTCGGAAAATAATTTACTTCCGTTACGAAGGATTTTATACCGGGCAATTTTGTTAGAAATATCTCGGATTGCTGAAAATTGTACCGGTCAATTGAGTTGCGACGATAGTAGATATTTTTAACAAAAAGTGGTTTGGGAAGTGATGGGTGAAATGGTAATTTTAATAAATATCTAATTTTGAGATATTTATTAATTATAATATATATATATATATATATATATATATATATATAGAAAGAAAAGGAAAGGAAGGAAAAAGGAAGAAAGGAAAACCAAAAGAAAACTGAAAAGCATTTTCCTCTCTCCCTGCTTCGCGCTCATCCGCCATTTGCCTTTTTCTTCTTCGTTGTTTTCGCTTTCTTTTTCTTTCTTTGACTTCAAGAATATAAATCCAAGGCTTAGTGGGTAAGAAAGCAAGGATTTCTCAGCTTCATACTTCCTTGTTGTTTCGAAAACGAAGAAAAACGGTGTTAGGGATTTCAAACCCGTCAAATGCAAACCTCCATGTTTCATGTAGATCTAAGCTTCATTTCGCAAAGAGATAGAAGGGAAAGTTGCTCACTACCATGCTACGGTGCTAGGGAACCAACTTTGGAAGCGACGTTGCGAGCGGAGATTTTACCGGATTTGCTCGCGGTACCGTAATCGCACGTTAAAACTAACGTGAAGGTAAAAGCTCCTTCCAAACTTTTAGTTTGCCTTTAGGGTCTTACCTGTGGTTGTGTGGAAAAGAATTTTGTTAGGGTTGGAGTATTGATTTGGGGAAAATGAATCTAAGGCTTTATGGGTAAAATTTTAGAGTTAGGTTTTGGTTATATTGATGAATGTTTCTTGGAAAATGAATTTAAACTCATTTATGTATGATTTTGAGTAAATGAAACTTGTTGTGTTTGAGTGGTGGATTGTGTTGACTTGTGTTCGTCGTTTTTGACGTGTTCTTAATTAATACTGATGAAATTTGATGTGTTTTGGTGTGAATCGTGGATTGAATTTGATAATATGTTTGAGTTTGTTTTGTGTGGAATTTGAAAACTATTAAGTTAAACGAGTATTAAGAATGGAGAATCTTTTAATGTCTTGTTTACTTAATGTGTGTTTGTGAAAATCGTTTAAGTTAAATGAGTATTAAGAATGGGGAATCTCTTAATGTCTTGTTTACTTAACGTTTGTTTTGAAAATCGTTTAAGTTAAATGAGTATTAAGAATGGGGAATCTCTTAATGTCTTGTTTACTTAATGTTTCTTTTGAAAATCTTTTAAGTTAAAAGAGTATTAAGAATGGGGAATCTCATAATATTTCTGTTTGCTTAATGTTTGTTTTGAAAATCGTTTAAGTTAAATGAGTATTAAGAATGGGGAATCTCTTAATGTCTTGTTTACTTAATGTTTGTTTTGAAAATCGTTTAAGTTAAAAGAGTATTAAGAATGGGGAATCTCTTAATATTTCTGTTTGCTTAATGTTTGTTGTGAAAATCGTTTAAGTTAAAAGAGTATTAAGAATGGGGAATCTCTTAATATTTCTATTTGCTTAATGTTTGTTGTGAAAATCGTTTAAGTTAAATGCGTATTAAAAATGGGGAATCTTTTAATATCTGCATTTGCTTAACGATTGTTGTGGATGGAGTCAGTATATGCTCATGCATTTTTATGCTTTTTGTAAATCGTGCAGACCCGTGATAGGTGGCACCTTTATTAATAGTACTTTGGCCTGTGATAGACGGTACATTTATGATTTACATTTTTTGTAAATTGTGCAGACCCGTGATAGGTGGCACCTTGGTAAATAGTACTTTGGCCCGTGATAGGCGGTATATTTACAATTTACGGTTTTTTGTAAATTGTGCAGACCCATGATAGGTGGCACCTCGGTAAATAGTACTTTGGCCTGTGATAGGCGGTACATTTACAATTTACGTTCTTTTTAGTAAACCGTGCAGACCCGTGATAGGTGGCACCTTGGTAAACGGTACGGGCCCGTGATAGGCAGTACGTTTATGGTTTACGCTTTTTAGTAAATCGTGCAAACCCGTGATAGGTGGCACCTCAGTAATTGGTACTTTGGCCTACGATAGGCAGTACAATTATGATTTACGGCCCTTTGCGGAGGGTTTTGGTTTGGAATTCCGAGTCCATGCATTTTGGCTTATACGCATTGCATTAGGATGCTTGACACATGAGTCGTGTTTGATGCAAGTGTATGATTGAGTGTTTGAACTTGAGATCTCATTGTGATTGTGATGATATTACTAAGTGCTATGTTTTGGAACAAATTGTGTGTAAGTGTGTTTGATTCAAGTTTATGATTGAGTGTTTGAACTTGAGATGTCATTGTGATTGTGTTGATTTTACTAAGAGTTATGTTTTGGAATTGTGTGATAGCATGTTTGATTGCAAAACGATTTCGAAGCTCATAATGTCGTGGTGAATGTGTGGGAATTGCTAAGTGTTAAGATTTGGAGTTGTGTATGAATGTGATTGAGTTAGTTTATGTATTTTTGGAAGAATATGCAGGAAAATCGATTTCCCAATCGATTGGATGAGTTACAGGGACTTCGCTAATTTGACAAAATCGATTTGCCAATCGATTTTATAATATGTTTTTCAAAACCATTTAAGAAATCGATTTGGCTATACAGGAACTCAGCAAAACTGACAAAATCGATTTGGAAATTGATTGGCTTTAATACAGGGGCTCAGTTATTCATTCAATCGATTTCCCAATCGATTGAATTAAGCCCAGAGTTCAAATTTCACTAAAAAACCTTCAAGAAATTGATTTGGAAATCGATTGGCTTAGTAGAAATTCTTATTTGGAGTTAGATAATTGATTGCTCAATTGATTTATCAATGTTTTGGTCATTTATGTATTACTTGATGGATTGAGAACTTTTTTTTGATTTCATTTTTATTTGGCAAGTATTATATGAACTTTTAGCATATGAAAAACCCTTTTAAAGTGCATGCTAAGTTCAAAGGGTATTTTGCGCATTTGAAAACTTAGATGTTATGTGTTAACTGTTAATTTCGGTTGGTGACCCTTTACAACTATTGTGGAAATATGGGCTTTGCCCTCAGATGAGAGTCAGGACAATCCTACCGGTTCGTACCCTACATTAGGAGGATCTTACGGGGCGCATGGAGATCACTAAAGGTGTATAATTTTTGGTAGAATGATCATATTATGTTGACATAGAGGGAACAAATGTCTTTATTTTGAATTGCGTTTATTTTAAATTGGAAAATTGTATCTTTACTTATATTGTCAGCACGACAGTTTATTTTCGATGGATTCCATGTACCATTATTTTTAGGTGTAAATACTTTGGATTCATATTTCGAAAAACTTTTCCGCTGCTTATAAATTGAAATGACTTAAATATTTATCCAAAGGTATTTCCTTATTTATTTCTCTGTTTTATTTTAATTTCTTTTGAAAAAAAAAATACCCCCTCACTTTGAAATTTGGGGTGTTACATTTGTCACAACAAAAAGGAATGAGAGAAAAAATGCAAAGCTAATCCCATTTAGAGAGGGAGGGAGAAGATCCTTCAGATGATGTCGATCTGGAAGGTTCTGAGACAACATGGAAGGAATGAGGAGGAACCAAATGAGGAGGATCAATCCTTAACTTTGGAGGAAGCTTGATAGTCATCTATTCCCGTAGAGTTGCAAACACCCTGTCTTGATGGATTTTTCGATCCATGATAGTCTGTAGGGAAGCCATGATGGATTGGCTGGTGGAGTCCTGTTGGACTTTTTGTCGCTTAGACTGGCTTTTTGAGTTGTCCTTAGGTGTTATGGGAAGAGTGGAGTAAGATGGAGCTGCAGTAGTGCAGAAAGATGACAAAGTGATAAATGAGGTGGCAATGGTAGGAATGGTGTTGAATGGTGATGTTATGGGATGATTGGATGGTCCTGGATAATCGAGAAAGTTCAAAAATTGACTGATTCCAAAAATGGAGGAAGTAGACTATTGAGAGGAAACAAAAGTTGGTGACATGACATATGAAGTGTGAACAGGAAATTATGCACATGTGTCACTGAATGAGTTGTAGTGAGGAGGGATGTTGGGTGCAGTAGAGGATGTAGGTTGAAAGGGTGAAGAGAGAATGATTGGGGAATAACCTTCTTGAATTGATTCATGAGGAGGGGTGGATGGAGAACATTCTTCAATGGCTTGTTGGAGTGGGCAGGGTGGAGAACGTTCTTGAGCATATTGTTTTGCAGAATGATGTGGAGTAAGATCTGGTGCATGTCGTGGAGATTGTTCTCTTGGGTTAAGTATGGATCCACTAGAATTACGCACACAACGCTTTCTCTTGAGAGAGGTGGAGGGAATTGTAGATCTAGGAATGTGTTTTGCTAAAGTCTGTTTCTTCATGTGAGACTCATTCTTTGAAGAGAATTTTGAGATCTTGATAATGGAGGATTCAGTGGAGAGAGGGACTTCAAAATACCTAAATATTTTTTACAATAGCATGCCATATAGGACTGTGTTTTTCTTGTAGTCCTTCGTAGTAGCATTAATCATATTTTTGCAGTATAATAAAGGGTAAGTTGACCCTCTTGCACGTGAGAAGATGATGAATAATAAGAGCATCATTGTCAGAGACTTACACGTGACTTCCTCTACAAGGGGCTTGGCAAAAATATCAACAAGTTCTTTTTGAGTATCAACAAAGATTAATTCAACATCTTTTTTACTAACATGATCACAAATAAAACAATGTTTTATTTATGTGTTTGGATCTTGAATGTTGAATGAATTTTTTTGATAGATTTATAACACTTTCATCATCACATTAAATTGGAACACTTGAATAACTTACAAAATAGTCTTTAAGTTGATTTTTAATCTAAAGAACTTGAGAGCAGCAATTCGTAGTTGAGACCTATTCAGCTTCAGTTCTTGAGAGAGTAATCGTGTTTTGTTTTCTGCACAACCAACTTATTAAAGCTTCTCTAAGAAATTGACATGCTCCACTCGTGCTTTTTCGTTCAATTTTATCTCCAACATAATCACTGTCGTAGTAAGCTACATGATCAAAATGAGAACCTTGGGACGAGAGAAAATGTTTCATCATAATCTATACCTTCTTGTTTATTGTAACCTTGAGCAACCAATATTGCTTTATTTCTCACAACCTTACCTTCCTCATCTAGTTTGTTTCTGAATACTCATCTTGTTCCTATGATGGTTTGATCTTGTGGATTTGGAACTAGAATCCAGACTTCATTTTTCTCGAATTGAACAAGTTCTTCCTTCATTGCTTCAATCCAATATTGATTAACTATGGCTTCTTTGATTGATTTTGGTTAAATTTGGGAAATCATTGTCATGTTGTTGTTGCCATCGTCCTTGAATGACATTCTTGTTCTAATTCCATCAGCAATATCTCCAATGATTTGATTTTGAGGATGATCACTAATCATTCTCTAGCTTTTAGAAGGAGAATAAACCAAAGATTGTTTATCAACCTGGGTTTCCTGGATAACATTTTGTTGCTGCTGTTGCCCATAATGTTCTTCTTCTAACTTATCTTTTTTTACTCAAATCAAGATCGTCAAATAATATATGCATGTTGATTTCAATAATTTTTGTTTTTAAATTGAAAACACGATACCCTTTAGAATCGGCCGAGTAGCCTAAAAACATAGCTTTGTCCAATTTTGCATCAAACTTTCCAAGAGTTTCTTTGTTGTTCAAGATATAACAATAACAACCAAAAATGTGAAAATACTAGATGTTTGGTTTCCTGTTTTTCATATTTCATATGGTATTTTATTTATGATCTTTCTTATTGATACACGGTTTAAAATATAGCATGATGTATTGATATCTTCAGCCCAAAAATATTTTTCAGCAATAGACTCTTCCAAGATTGTTCTTGCCATTTCTTGTAAGGTTCTACTTTTTCTTTCAACAACGCCATTTTGTTAAGGAGTTCTTACTCAAGATAGAATATGAGAAATGTCAAGTTCTTCAAGTAAGGTTTTGAAAGAGACATTTATGAATTCTCCTCCATGATCACTCCTTATAAAAATGACATCTGAATCTTTTTAATTTTACAAATGATTTTGAAAGCATTAAAAGCATCATCTTTTAGTTTTAAAAATAATACTCATGTGTATCGTGAGAAATCATCAACAATAACAAACCATATTTCATTCCTCCTAAACGTGTTGTTTTAACATGGCCAAATAGATCCATGTGAAGTAGCTCAAGAGTTCTGTTTGTGGAGATGAACTCTTTTGAATAAAAACTACTTTTGACTTATTTTCCCTTAGCACAAGTTTCACATGCTTTATCTTTTTCAAAATTCAGTTTTGGTAATCCTCTAACAAGTTCTAGTTTTGAAATTTTTAGATAGTTTTGATGCTAACATGACATGTCCACTTATGCCAAATCCATTTATCTTTATTGTTAGACATGATGTAGGATTCATCAGGTAGTTCAAGATATAAAAGATAAAGATTTTTCCTCAATTTTGTTTTTATGATTTCACATAGGTTAAGTTTGAAAATAACTTCAAAGCCATTGTCACATAGTTGACTTATGTTTAAGAGATTATGTTTCAAACCTTTCACATATTGAACATAAGTTATTTGGGCAAAACGTTTCTTACCAATTGTTCAATTACCTTTAATCCGAGCTTGATTATCATTCCCAAAATTCATTGATCCTCCATCTTTCTTGACGAAGAACATGAAGCAGTATTTATCACCTGTCATATGTCTTAAATAGCCATTGTTCGAGAACCATGGTTTTTTCTTGACACTTTGAGATCCAACCTGCACGATTTGTTACACTTACTATAGGTACCCATTTGGTCGTAGGTCCTTGAGGGTTAGTTTCAAATTTTGATTCCTTCTTATTATGACATGTTGATTCAGAGTGTACAATCTTAGAACAAGAGGAACATGTAGTGATTTGATTTTGAAAAGGTTTAGAAAACTGCGTTTAAACTGGTTTTGGTAAAATTTCAGAACATTCTCCTTTCGCTGCATTAGCTGGAGAACGTTCTCATTTTTTCAGTTTTTGGAAATTTTTTGTTTTTGGCTCTAGAATGTTCTCCTTTTTTGAAGCTCTTTTTGTTCTTGATTTTCTCATCTCTTTTCTTAAAATAACATGCAAATTCGAGACGTCCAATCTTGCTTCAATATGAACATTTAATTTTTCATTTGCCTTCTTTTCTTTCTGGAACAAAAAAGTTTTCATATATTTTGGTTTTCTGAGTTTGATTGAAACCAAGATCAGATTTATCAAATATTCGTACTTGAGATCCCATGATTTTGTGAATTGTTTCAATGGCTTCAATGAATTTTAACAAATCATTTTTAATAAGTTCAACTTCAACTTTAAGGAGAATGTTCTCAGTTTGAAATGCATAATGCTATTGACTTTCAGTTTTAAAATCTTTGAGCTGAGATTCTTTCTGATTTTGAATGATTTCTTTAAGCATATCATTCATAGCATAAGTTTTCTCTTTCTCTTCTTTTTCTTTGTGGAGAACGTTTTTGGTTTTACAAATTATGTTAAGAACATTATTGGTTTAGTCTTGTTCATTTTTAACTATTTCTTTGAATTGATTTATCTTGCATTTGCTTTGTATCTAACTTAGATTATTATACTAAAAAACACATGTTAAATTAACACATAATTTAAAATCATAATTAAAGTATTTAATTGACTTATTATTTACATCAAAATATTAATTTGAAATTTTATCTAAACAAATTCCCCAACTCCATAGTCCACTACCCACAATGTAAAATCAATACCTCTGATGCAAATATTATATTTTGTGGATTATCTATTGATAAAAGTCACCAAACAAACACTAACACTTTCAATGGAACAAACTTTATTCCAAACCACGGGACGAGGCGCCACGGGACGAGGCGCCACAGGACGAGGCGTCGCAACTTTCAACAAAGAAGGATTTGAGAGTAAAATAGGCACATCTTTCATCTTATAAGCACATTCACAACCAACTTTAGAATGCCATCTATCTATAACATTATCCTGCAAAAAAAAATATTATCCAAACACGACATGCACTCATCTACGAACCCTTTTCCCCCATTCGAATAACTCTCTTCACCAATCTAATTCACAAACATTCGCCCTTTTGCTTCTCACCACAATCTTCGCAACCGTCGAGTTTTTAACCCTAGACAAATTATAAATTATAAAGCCTCCTAAAGTGATTACATAGCACACCACCATCCAACTTAGGATCCAACCAAAAGGAAGTATTTGCGCCATTCCCAACCATCTTAACCACATTCTCCTTTAACCAACCCCTTCTAATCACACCCCACCCATCCTCAAATATTAAAAAAATATCCATCCATTATAACACCTCAAACAATTTATTTTAGAATATACGTTGATTACTTTTTTTTAGATATGTATTTTTTATGATGTGTTAATCTTATATATATTTGACTAAATAAGTGATATAAATAATAAATATTTTATTATTTTATATATTTTTTAAAAAATAATATTTTAGTGTACATATTTTAAAGAATAAACTTTTAGGCGATTCTACGCATATATGTGTGTGTAGTTAATGTGGTATTTTCTTGTAAGTTTGACTAATATTAAGTGTACATATAATTATATTTAATTATTTTTAAATATATCTTATTTTAGTTATTTATTTTATAAATAATTATCTTAAAATATTAATAATATTGATATTGATTTCCTTTATTTTATATAGTTGCTATGGTTTGAGGTATATTTATTGTGATTTAATCTTTAATATAAATCTTTAATGTTATATTTATTTATTTTATCATTGTAACTATTCTACAAAGATGATAGTATTTTTATGTGATTATTTTTAAAATATTATAGTAATAATTATATTTATTATTTTGAATATAAGAGTTTTGGTTAAAATTATATTTATTTATGTTAAGGAAAAAAAGTATTATGTTAAAATGATGTTTTTGGAGAAAATATTTATAGTGTGGATGAGTAAAATAAATTATTTATTTATTAAGTACTTTCATAAATACTAAAAAATGAATTTTGGATCAAACAACTATTTATACCCATATTTTCTACTTATGCGTATTAATTTGGATTATTATTGTTATTGAATTAGATTTTTCTTTCCTACACCTGCAAGTTGTTCATTGCATCCCATTTCTCCTTTAGATTGGACTCTCCTTTGTTGGACTTATAGTCTGTTTTACTTTTGTGTAGATCTTTTATCTGCACCTCTCCATTTGTAATTAAAACCATTTGCAATTAAAAAAAAATTACAGCAACAAGAACGCAACCGCCATATCTCTCACATTCAAATACTATCTCGAATTCTCTCTCACTTTGAGATGTAAATGCATGAAACCTTGGCTTATAACAAAAATCCGTCGTTGAACTAATTTATGGCTTTGCCTTGGCCGATCGTGGCCTCGTTTAGCCGTAAACAACATTTTTTATCTCTTGGGTGGATTGTTCATCCTTTTGAAAAACGGGCATTGTTTTTAGATTACTGTCGTCAAAACCTTAAAGAAGCACTACTCATTTGCATTTGTGAGTGAAGTTGAAGTCAAACTCTTCCAACACTCTAACGAGTTGATGAAACCTTTTATGCAATTTTACTTTCATCGTTTTGACTCCATTTTTGCTTCTAAATTTATTATAATTATTTAACATTGATTTTTATGCTCCGCATAATTTATTAGTTGTGTCTTGCAATTTTGTGAAAGTGTTGAAATAAAGTAAGGAGTGAGAGATCGATTGAATTCATGAGTATAATATATTGTGAGATGAATGAGAAAACCATATTTTCCAATGATTCATCTAGTGTTTGCTAAATACGGCAGTAGCCCTTTGAGTGATAAATTAACTAATGTGCAAATCTCAAAATTGTGAGATTAAAATATGGAATAGAGATATTTATAAGGT
Organism: Cicer bijugum; assembly: GCA_037974875.1. Classification (NCBI taxonomy): domain Eukaryota; kingdom Viridiplantae; phylum Streptophyta; class Magnoliopsida; order Fabales; family Fabaceae; genus Cicer; species Cicer bijugum. The sequence continues at coordinate 154,868 of JBBPBT010000958.1, read as the reverse complement.
GTTGAGTGATTTAATTTTGTTGAATGTGTGGTATTTGATATTATTGTGATATTGGTCGTCGAATACATTTGGTGCATATATTTGATTAGACGAGTTTATGTGAGGTGATAGTAAAATATGGATGCATTGTATGATATAAGTTTATGTGATGATGTATGATTTATGATAGTGATGTTATAAATTTGAGATAATGTTTTTTAAGTAACCCCACAGTTAATGAACTAGTGATGATTCTAACTTATGCTAAAGATAATGCTCTTAATAGAGTAGTCTAAGCCAACAAGGGTGACAATAGATATTGATTTTTTTTAAAGAGGTGGGGTCTGACAAACCTAATGATTTTAGGGAAGTACAACTAAACGAGTATGATTGTAATAGTCTACTACTAAGTCTTAAAGAAAGATTGTAAGACCTTAGAGGTGTTCAGTAGAGAGTTCCTATATGACATAAAGGTAGCACTCCAAATGTAAGGAGCTATCAGACAACACATGTTTACCTCGACTGTTGCATAAATGTGTCTCGGGTTGAATTGAGGGGATCTGTGAGGACATGACCAATTTGAATTGTCCATCCACTCAAGTGATGGCATAGTATCTGACCTCTTAACCAAATACTTCAAAGTTACAACAATACCAAATTGGTAAGTAGAGTATAGGTTCATGCATAACATTGCATTTTCTTGTGATTGTTTTGTTGTGATTCATATGTATAGTGTGCAATAATAATTTCCCTTAGATGATTTGATGTTATAGGAAAATGTATTGATTTTTCCTAAGTGATTTTGACTTTATAATGTGATATTTTTCCTTGAACAATGTCTGTGTAATAATACAATTTACTTATGATTAATTTTGTATTCTTCATTCTTAAATTACACTATCAACATGATTTTAAAACTCACCTTCTTCGTTATTTGTGTTTAATTGACTTGACATTGCGTTTGCAATTATTACATGTTAATGATTCTTTCAAGTTCAAGTTTGGAAGAAGTCCCACTTTGATAGGTGATACCTAGAATGAGAGTCATAAGTTGTATTTTACTTATTTAATTAGAAATGACTTTTTGTATGAAAACTTTATAAGTAATAGCAAAATTTTGGAATTAAATTAAAAAAAAATTAGTTAAATCAAGTTTATCGAAATTGGTCTATTTTATAAGAAGAAATAAGTTTAAAGTGTTCCATTTGTATTTGTGAAATGTGATATCCTAAATAACTCATAAAAGTTTTTTTTTCTTCGCATGAATTTTTATTTATCCACTACAAAGTTTTATAAAAATATGGTATAAACTATTGTATATAGTAATTTTGGGATTTAGGGTGTCACATCCATGACCATTTCTTGTCCTCAATAAAATTTTGGCTCTAAGACACTTAAAGAGTAAAGAGAATCATCATTATTATTATTTTTTTTTTAATTTGAGCAACAATCCTTCTCAATTTTTTAGACTAAATCCAGCACATTCTACCATATGTCAACTAAGTAAGATGAATTCATAGAGTTCAAAGTTTGGGTGTGGGTTTTTAGAATAAAATTGGTTTCCATAATATTGGCCCTACTTGTTTTGTTGATAACAAAATCGGTTTGTGGGAACAATTTAAATCACTAATGTTTTAATTAAGTGTGAAGATCCAAGATCAAGTGTATTGTGTAGTATTTTATGTTATATACTCTAATGATCAGACAAATAGAAAGGAAAATAAGACTTTGCTTCATTATGTATTCTAAGTCTGGTGACAGGCACCTCTGGTAATGTTCTACTTCGGTTGGCTCTTAAGATGTGAACAATGTTATGTTCTAGTTGCCTTTGGAAATTCAAGCAACCTTCTAACTCAGTTCTCTATGATGAATGCAACAAACAACTATTTGTCTGCCTCCGATAAATACATCAAGTGTCTGATTCGTCTGGCTCTAAAAATAGATAATGCCTTTGATGAAGTTAAAATATATGGATAAAGTTATCTTTTAGTCAATGTTCATGAAGAAGTCAACATCCTCAAAAAGTCAATGCCTCTGAAAAATTCAAAGCCTATGAAGAAGTCAACATTCTTATGAGAGTAGATGATCTGATGGCAATCAATCCTCCGAGAAGTCAATGTTGTGTGCATTTGATGATAATCATTCAAACTCTGCTTAGTCTAATGGTCTATGAGATAATGATTTGATTATCCTATCCTCTGATCCCGTACCCTATGTTTTCAATATTTTCATTCAATATACGAGGAGTGATTACTGAGAGTGTGATCTAACTTGAACTCAAAAGATAAATCTATCTTCAACGGTTGAATGGGTGTTTAGTAACATCAAGTATAAGATTAAATTGATTTTGATTTTGAATGGGTGTTTGGTATCATCGATTATAAGTTCAACTAGATTTCAATCCGCGCATTACATGGGTGTATTGAGATTTATTTTTAAAAAATTAGTAACCATTAGAAACTATATGACATACCTAATTAACAAGTGTCCTTTAGAATTAATTATTTATAAGTTTCATTTTTCATTTTGTTTCGTGAACTAACACTTTTATTAAACAAACTTGGTATCTTAGTAGCATAAATGCAATGACTTAGATATTAGTTCAAACACAATAGTTGTATTTATAGTTTTATTTTACACAATTTTATTTGTAAATATCATCTCAAAATCATAATAGTTAATTAGATGTGTGAATATAGGGAAGGAAGTGGTTGATAAGGTGCTAGTCACATCACAAAAGAATAACTTAAAAGTGACATTAGCATATATAAAATTCACAAGGCAACTAAAGAAATTTAAAAATGGTTGAATGATTTGAAATGATAGTAGTAATTACTTTTCTTTCTACGATAATAGGTTATCTTAAAGGGAAAAGTTTGAACTAAAACAAATGTATAACATAATTGCAGCTTAAAAAAGACATCAATTAAAATTCAATTATGAAAATATGTGCATTTAGAATAGAATAATTCTAGAACTTGGTAGAAACGTTTTTCATCGTATTAGTATAAAAACAACATCACTCTTCACGTTAAGCACTTTTTGTGTCGCATTTTAAATATCTCATTTGAGGTGTGTATAATTCTTTAGAAAATGATTAGTTGATTTGATTTAAATGATAAAATGTTTCATTTTTCTCAAAAGTTTTTATTAATTGGAGTTAGCAGAAAAAAAAAGTAATTAATGTTGTATTTATATTGTAAAATGACATAGTTTGATACAAAAAGAAATGGCAAATGAGGCATTTAAAATGAGATGGAGGAAATAATTGTTTCCTCGTAAACTTGACTTGTCATGATGGAATAACAATTTACAAATTACAAATCTAAAATATTTGGTTAAAACCTAATTTGTAGCATTCATTTGATCATCTTCAACTCACATGCCTCTTGTGTCGGGGGTTTTGTTGTTGTTATGTTATATGTGCCAAAAACAACAAATATAATGTCACTCATGATACAATTATAGCATAAACAAAAATATTGAAATTTGATTTGGAGAACGTAAAGCTAAAAACATGGATTAAATGTTTCAAATTATTTTCGTAGACAAATGTGTTATTATTATTGTTCCTTAATAAATGTGAGAACTTTAATTTTCTATTAATGGTATAAGTTCCAACCATTATGTGGTTGACTTATTGTGCTAAATAAAATATGCATTGTAACAATGGATCTACTTTGAATTATGGAGATTAGGAACTATTAAGGCCTTATGGTTTAAAAAAAGAAGAGCAAATGACCTAATAATTAGTGACTGAAAGGAGGCAAAACGTACAAATAATTGTCATTGACATACACTAAATCATGTTGATGCAATCTTTAATTTTATTGTATTTTCATTTCCATTTTTTAAATAAGTTTTTGATATTGTATTTCAGTTGACTTTAATACAAGCTAAAATATAAATCTAAATGCATTGAATTTTCTAAAATTTATGCATTTTATTTGTATTGTGTTATCTTCATAAATGATTTATATTAATCATCGGATTTCTATTCAGATGATATCGATATTCATAAAACTAGGTCAAAATAACCCAATTCAAAATTAAATATAATAGAAATTTTGAAAGACACAATTAACACATTTGAAGTCATTAAATCAAGATCAAATAGTTTCTATTTAAATAAAAAGTTTAATTTAAAAAAATTAAAATAACGAAATTGAAAATTATAACCGTCTGATATCGATCTAAAGGCTCCACATATATTGACTCCATGAGTGCGAGCTTTTTCCCGATTTAAATGTAATCAAAATAACAAATTTTCTACCATGTCTTCACCTATCTATATCTATATTAAGATTATTTAGGACCTATTTCAAACATAATTCCTCCCACATGGCAGCTTCTCAACGATGCTACTCTCGTAATACTTCTATAATAAATGGTATCTACAATCATCCTCGAGAATTTGCCATTAATTAATCTACAAATTAAAATAAATAATAATTATAATCGATAAAATTCAATTTTTAATTTTTAATAAATGCATATTGTGATTTATAAACATGATAGATTGAAAATTATTCTTACAAACCGAATTGTGTACATATAGAAGGAATGATTCGAGTAATTTAGTCTGCCTAAGACAAAAAACCAATAGTATTTTTGGAACATAAAGAATGAAAAAGAATCTTAAAAATAATCACAACAATGTAATTTATAACAAATCAACTATGGAAATTAATCAAAACTTTATAGTTTTGTTGATTCTTAGTGCATTGATAGTTAAAACTATTGAT
>JBBPBT010000958.1:105567-149890 GCA_037974875.1 Cicer bijugum | reverse complement strand
ATGCGTAAAAAATTGACAAATATTGCACTTACTTGGTGAGATAACAAAAAAAAAACAACAAAAAAAAGATGATTTATGAAAAAATCACTTATTAAGTATAAGAATAGAGAGAAAAAAAAACGATATAAAGCATGATTTCAGACCAAAAATAGTCCTAAATCACCTCTCATTTAAGTTGAAGACAAAAGAGAGATGTAAAGGAGATCACCATCATACATAATTTTTTCTTTGAATAAATGGCCAAAATTCTAATTTTTTAATTCAAAAAATCTACATTGCTTTTGTAGAAAAAGTAAAGAAAGAAAAATTTAAAGTACTTTAAAAAAATGGTAAGCAAACTCATTATCAGCAACAAACATGCATCTTGGTTGACATTAAATCAAGAGGTAATGTGGTTGAAATATTCTTAACAACACACATGTCTATTTGAATTATGCATCAAACTAATTTGAAACATAAACTACATCATAAAGGTGAGTGGATCAATATTCCAATACCAAAATGTATCTATAATAATATGCAAATTATAAATATATATATAAAAAAGATTATTGATTACATATGCTAATTTTTACATACGGCACATCACATTATTGAGTTATTTACCCGTATTTTTACCAAGGTAATTTAAGTCTCAACTTTTACAATTCATGCACTAGGATAAAAAAAATATATAAACCATAAATTTGCATGTATATCAACATTATTCAACAATTAAATTATATAAAAATAATTTTATAAAATATTTAATATTTTTGAAATAATTATTTAAAAATGGTTTTACTTAAAAAAAAATTAAAAAGAAAGGTTTTACTCATAAAGAAAAAATTAAATTTTTTAAAACTCTATTAACATAATTATAAAATATTTTGAAAAAGTAATCTCACACCTAACATCTTGTATAACTACTTGTTTAGTCTTGTAAGATTTTCAAGTCGTTTATGTATGTGAAGTGTGCAATCAACTACTAACAAGAAAATGAATGTGAGAGTGATTTTATGGTTTTTCATAATTTTTATAACTAAATTCAATCTTTGTAGTTCATATTATGAGTATTTCATGATGGTGGAACAATGACCACCCACATTATGTATTGATAGAAGGTGCACACTCAAAACATATAGCTCTTCACCTTACATAGTTTATGATAAACAAATGTATCTCAATCATATTTATAATATTGTTTAGGAAAATGGTTTGGAAAAGAAAATGGGTTGGAAAAATACCACCAAAATCGGTGAGTTTCTTTTGTTTTTTTTATGTTGGTATTCATTCAATATTTATTTATTCTAAAAATCTTATTGTATATTATGTTTTCAATTTGATATATTGGAACCTCAACTCAAAAAAGAATGGTGAGAGGTAATAAATGGAAACGATCATGGTTTTTGGGGGATAAATGGGATAAACATGGAACGTGCTCTATAAACAAATTTCTCATGCTAGACTATTTTCAACTTGCTCTAACTATCAAGGCTATGATTAATCTGACATATGTTTTCCGTCAAGTTGGCGTCGTACCATATAAAACAATTTCTCATAACATAAATACAATTGTTACAACTATAAGTGTTATTAACTACCACGATCCAATTCATGTGTGTACTTTAGACATACTACTACCATATTTAAAAGAAATACTATTGTGTCTATATGACAACAAAACTACTTACCATGATTGTTCCCCTCCATTGTTCACCAGATGCTACAAAAGTAACCTTGTACTCCTTCTGTAAGGCTTAATGTAATAAAAAAAAATATATACAATTGAAATAATAATTGTACTATGAATTGCAAAATAGGTTCGTAAAGAAATTACGTATGTACAAAAATAAGTTATTAATTTTAATTTTTTGAAATTTTATTTTATTACCATATCATCTTAATTTTTTTTTTAAAATACCATTTCGTTTTAGTTTTTAATTTTATATATTTTTCCATAACACCTTAAAATGTGACTTTTTTTATGTTTTCTTTAAATATTGTATCCTCTCAATTATTTTTTTTTACATAAAAATAAATTATTCATTCATTCATTCAAATTAAGAGAGTACAAAGATCGAGAACAACACAACAACTCACATATAAATTTTCTAAAATCAAAAGTGATAAATCTCGTAACATATTTAACATAATATGAAATGACAAAATGCGTACAAATTTTACAAAATTAATGTGATCGAAATTCCCATACTTTCAGATGTGCAACGTTGATGACGCTGAAATCGTTAAATGAATCTGTTTGTACTCGACCAAAGTAAATACCAAAGTTTGAACAAAATAAACACCACACAAGATGGAGAAATCAAATATTGCACTTAGTTCATGAGATAAAAAAAAAGACAAAGAAAAAAAGAGGATTTATATAAAAATTTCTTATTAAGTATTAGAGTAGATAGAAAAAAAATGATATAAAGTATGATTTCAGACAAAAAATAGTCCTAAATCACATATCTTTTAAGTTGAAGACAAAAGAGAGATGTAGAGGAGATCACGACCATACCTAATTTTTTCTGGGAATAAATGGCCCGTATTCTAATTTTTTAATTCAAAAAATCTACAGTGCTTTTGTAGAAAAAGAAAAGAAAGAAAAATTTAGAGTATGTTAAGTTTTGTACCATTACAAAAAAAGAGAATGTTAAGCAAACTCATTCTCAACAACAAACATGCATCTTGGTTGACATTAAATCAAGAGGTAATGTGGTTGATATATTCCTAACAACACATGCAAATTTGAATTATGCATCAAATCAATTTGAAACATAAATTACGTCATAAAAACGAGAGGATTAATATTTCAATACCAAAATTTATCTATAATAATATGCAAATCATAAACATATATATAAAAAAGTTTATTGATTACATATGCCAATTTTTACTAAAGTAATTTAAGTCTCAACTTTTACAATTTATGCACTAGAATAAAAAAAAACATATAGTTACATGTATGTCAACATTATTCAATGATTAAATTATATACAATAATTTTATAAAATACTAATATTTTTTATATAATTATTTAAACATGGTTTTACTTAAATAAATAAAAATAAAAATAAAAATAAAGCTTTTATCGATAAAGGGAAAATTAAAATTTTTAAAACTTTATTAGCATAAATATAAAATATTTTGAAAAAGGAATCTCACACTTAACTTCTTATAGAACTACTTGTTCAATGTTGTAAGATTTTCAAGTCGTTTATGTATATGAAGTATGCAATCAACTACGAACATGAAAATGAATGTGAGAGTGATTTTATGATTTTTCATAATTCTTACGATAAAATTTCATCTTTGTAGTTCATATTATGAATATTTCTTGATGGTTGAACGATGGTAAACCACATTATGCATTTGTAGAAGGTGCACAATCAAAACACTTTCAAAGTTCTTCACCGTACATGGTTTATGGGAAACTAATTTGTCTAAATCATATTCTTTTTATTGTTTGGGAAAATGGGTTGGAAAGTTACCACTAAAATTGGTGAGTATCTTCTTTGGTTTTTTTTTTTCCTGCTGTTATTCATTCAAATATTTATTTATTCTAAAAATCTTATTGTATATTGTGTTTTCAACTTTATATATTGGAACATCAACTAAAAAATGAATGGTGGGATGTAATAAATGGAAATGGTCATGGTTTTTGGGAGATGAATGGGATAAACATGGAACGTGCTCTATCAACAAATTTCTCATGCTAGACTATTTTCAACTTGCTCTAACTATCAAGGCTATGATTAATCTGACATATGTTTTCCGTTAAGTTGGCGTCATACAACATAAAACAATTCCTCGTAACATAAATACAATTATTACAACTATAAAAAGTGTTATTAAATACCACAACCCAACTCTTGTGTATACTTCAAGCATACCAATACCTTATTTAAAAGAAATAAGATTGTGTTTATATGACAATAGAATTACTTACTGTGATTGTTCTCCTCCATTATTCACCAGATGTTGCAAAAATAACCTTATACTCACACAACAACACACTTATAAATTCCCTAAAATAAAAAATGATGAATCTCGTAACAAACTTAACATAACATAAAATGACAAAATACGTATAAATTTAACAAAATTAAAGTGATAGAAATACTCATGTTTTCAGGTAAGCAACATTGATGACACTGAAATCATTAATTGAATATGTTTGTACTGGGTTAAAGTAAATACCAAAATTTTAACAAAATGAACACCACATAAGATGGGGAAATCAAACATTGCACTTAGATGGTGAGATAATAAAAAAAATACAAATAAAAAAGATGATTGATATAAAAAATACTTATTAAGTATAAGGATAGAGAGAAAAAACGATATAAAGTATGATTCCAAACCAAAAATAGTCCTAAATCACCTCTCTTTTAAGTTGAAGACAAAAGAGATATGTAGAGGAGATGACGATCATACCTAATTTTTTCTGTGAATAAATTGTCCGCATTCTAATTTTATAATTCAAAAAATCTACATTGCTTTCGTAGAAAAAGTAAAGAAAGAAAAATTTAAAGTATGTTAAGTTTTGTACCATTAAAAAAAAAAATGTTAACAAACTCATTGTCAGCAACAAACATGCATCTTGGTTATGTAACACCCGAATTTCTCATTATCTTATTTTAAATAGTATAATGATACAATACTATTTTTTTATGAGTGTGAATATGTGTTCTAATTTCTTTAGGTGTGCCTATGTGTTTGCTTTGGTAATTGATTTAAATTATTAATATTAACCATATTTAACTTACAAAAAATAAATAAAATATATATATATAGATATAGATATAAATAAAATAATATCATGAGCGAATTTGGGTTGTTACACTAGTTGTTACCTTTAGCTCTAATAGAATAATAATAATACCTAGGCTAGTATACTATATATGGATATATATGGGTAAGCAGTGTTACGAATAGCAAAATTAGGATTCCAATTTCATCAGCCGCATTCCAATTTCACCAGATTACAATTTCCAATCCCAATCTCCAATCACAATTCCAATTTCAATACTAAATCATATAAGGTATGTTTCACTAATTCCATCAATTAACTTTAATGATATTACATATTTTGTAAGTACAATAGGATAAGTAATACACACCCACACACCCACACACAGATATATATATATATATATATATATATATATATATATGAAAGTTAAGAAATTGAAAACCACGAACCCAAAATAAATTTGTATAACCATTGAGTCTTTACTTTGGAATTTTAGAAGCCTTGCCTTTGTTTCTATCAACAAACGGATTATGCTATATAAGAATTATTGTTATACAAACTTCCAAAAAATAAGTTAGTACCTAAGCCATTAGATGCAATTGATTTCTAAAGAAAATGGTTGGAGGATAACTTACTGAAGTAAGTAATTAGTTCCGATAAGGTAGCATACGATTCATACAAATTGTCATGAAATCAAAATAAGGCAGATAGGCAATTGATCTTTCACCTAAATGGTTTAATCTATTTGATTATGTTTCAAAATTAAGTATAGTCAATAATAAGTAATAATTAATTATTATTATTATTTGCGTCCATGTGATATATATATATATATATATATATATAAATATATTTATAAATCAAAACTATATATATTATATAGACATAATATTAAGTTCTTTCTATCATACTTTGTTAAATAAAATTTTATTATAGTAATATGTGTGTTAACGGTATTAAATATATTTTTGAATTATATTACAATGCATTAATGTATTATTAGATAAAGTATCAATGTATTATTAATAAATTAATTAATTACCAATTGGAGCAAGTAACTAATTTGAAATTGGTTGTTGCGTTGATTTATTCTCGCTCGTGGGTTGTTAGAGACGGTGGTTGGCGAAGACGTGACACATTAAATCAACGGATCAGCTTCGTTGGAAAAATCTTCACCTAAGATAAGGAGTGAGATGAGGTTCGATTTTAAGTGTATAAAATAACGGGAATACTAAAATTCTCAGATGTTCATTTGGGGCTTACTACATATGATTGAGCCCTATTGAGTAATAATAATTAATTAATAAAATGTGAATGGTAAAGTGAGGATTAAAATATAATTTAGCAACCTACAGAATTGCCGTAAAATTATTTATATCAAGATTGTATGTTATCTGATTTTATGAATATTATGTTGATTGTTACTGTGTGAATGATATATACTGGAGTATTTTTGCTACTTAGAATGAAATTGTGATATCACTTGAATATGCCATTGTTTGATCTTTTATTGGTGATTGATATTGTGAGTAGTGCAAACCAAAATATTGGATTTAATTGTGATTGACTGATATATATACATAATGATGAATGTTTTTGAAGTTAAACTGAAATTTGTTGAGTTGTGATTTTGGAGTTAGAACTATTTTGTCATCATATAGGGAGGTTTTAACAAACCTAGTGATTCAGGAAAGTACAATTGAATGAGCCTGATCATGGAGGGATACTGTCGAACTGTAAGGTTAGACTGATAGACCTTGGGGGTACCTCTATTGGGGAATTCCTAAGTGGATTAGTGGGTTATTCCCTAAGGTCGGGAGTTACCGTGCAACACAAGAGTACCCTGATCGTCGCGTATATGTGTCTCGAGTTGAGTTGAGGGGATCTATGAGGACATGGTCATTCATGAATTGTCCGTCCACTCTTGTAGTGGTATAGTATCAGACCTCCTAACCAAGCACTTCAGAGTAGAGTAGTACCAAATGGTGAAGTATAGAGTATAGGACATGCATAGCATTTCATCCTTGTGATTATCTTATTGTGAATGAATTTGATAAAACATTGATATTATACACTTGATTGTTTTAAGGTTGTGATAATTTGATTGCTTGCGTGTTCTCCTCGTATATTTTATATTGTTACATCATTTCGATATTCACCTCTCGTTGTTTGTGTTTGGCGTTTGCGATGGACGCATATGAGTTGTAAGTTGCAGGTGATGACTAACACCATCAGAGAGGCAGAAGCCAACATGTCTTGGAGACTCTTATTATAAGCATTGTGTTGATGTTATTTTGAGCAATTTTATTTTGGGAATTCCCTCTCTAATAGTGACATTGGGTTGGGACTATATTTGCACTTAATTTAAAACATAAGTATGTGTACTTCAAAAAGGATTATGTTGTCTGATATTATGATTTCAATGTCATTATGTTTGATGGAAATTTTAGATTTATGTGACATGTTTATGATTACGTGGTACTCTTTACCTTAAAAAAAATATTTGAAAGCTTATATATTTAAATGTTTGAAGAATTTCACTATTAAAAAAAATATTAAATTTTTATTTTGGGATTTAGGGTGTCACAGTTGACATTAAATCAAGAGGTAATGTGGTTGACATATTCTTAACAACACACATGCCTATTTGAATTATGCATCAAACCCATTTGAAACATAAACTACATCATAATGGTGAGTGGATCAATATTCCAATACCAAAATGTATCAATAATAATAGGCTAATTATAAATATATATGTAAAAAAGATTATTGATTACATATGCCAATTTTTACATGCGGCACATCACATTATTAAGTTATTTATCCTTATTTTTACCAAGGTAATTTAAGTCTCAACTTTTACAATTTATACACTAGGATAAAAAAAAATATAAACCATACAATTTCATGTATATCAACATTATTTAATAATTAAATTATATAAAATAATTTTATAAAATATTTATATTTTTTATATAATTATTTAAAAATGGTTTTAGTTAAAAAAAATTAAATTAAAAAGAAAGGTTTTACCCATAAAGAAAAAATTAAATTTTTTAAAACTCTATTAACATAATTATAAAATATTTTGAACAAGGAATCTCACACCTAACTTATTGTATAACTACTTGTTCAGTCTTGTAAGATTTTCAAGTCGTTTATGTATGTGAAGTTTGCAATCAACTAATAACAGAAAATGAATGTGAGAGTGATTTTATAGTTTTTCTTAATTTTTACTACTAAATTCAATCTTTGTAGTTCATATTATGAATATTTCATGATGGTTGAACAATGGCCACCCACATTATGTATTAATAGAAGGTGCACACTCAAAACATAAAGCTCTTCACCGTACATGATTTATGGGAAACTAATGTGTCTGAATCATATTCTTAGTATTGTTTAGGAAAATGGGTTGGAAAAATACCACCAAAATCGGTGAATTTCTTTTGTTTTTCTTTTGTAGTTATTTATTCAATATTTATTTATTCTAAAAATCTTGTTGTATATTGTGTTTTCAACTTTATATTTTTAGACCCTCAACTCAAAAAAGAATGGTGAGATATAATAAATAGAAACGATATTGGTTTTTGGGGGATAAATGGGATAGACAAGGAACAAGCTCTATCAACAAATTTCTTATACTAGACTATTTTCAACTTGCTCTAACTATCAAGGCTAGGATTAATCTGACATATGTGTTTCTGTCAAGTTGGCGTCGTACCATATAAAACAATTCCTCGTAACATAAATACAATTGTTACCACAATAAAAAGTACTATTAACTACCACGACCCAACTCTTGTGTGTACTTCAGATATACCAATACCTTATTTAAAAGAAATAATATTGCTCTAACTATCAATCAAGGCTAGGATTAATCTGACATATGTTTTCCGTCAAGTTGGCGTCGTACCATATAAAACAATTACTCGTAACATAAATACAATTGTTACAACAATAAAAAGTACTATTAACTACCACGACCTAACTCTTGTGTGTACTTCAGATATACCAATACCTTATTTAAAATAAATAATATTATGTTTATATGACAACATAACTACTTACCGTAATTGTTCCCCTCCATTGTTCACCAGATGCTACAAATGTAACCTTGTACTCCTTTTATAAGGCTTAATGTAATAAAAAATCTATAATTGAAATAATACTTGTATTTTGAATTGCAAAATAGATGCGTAAAATAGATGCGTAAAAAAAGTATTATTTCAAGTATCAAAACATTGCACTTAGTTGATGCGATAACAAAAAAAGACAAAGAAAAAGAGATGATTTATGTAAAAAATAGTTATTAAGTATAAGAATAGAGAGAAAAAAAAACGATATAAAGTATGATTTCAGGCAAAAAATAATCATAAGTCACTTATCTTTTAAGTTGAAGACAAAAGAGAGATGTAGAGGAGATCACGATCATACATAATTTTTTCTGGGAATAAGTGGCCCGCATTCTAATTTTTTAATTCAAAAAATCCACATTATTTTTGTAGAAAAAGAAAAGAAAGAAAATTTTAAAGTATGTCAAGTTTTGTACCATTACAAAGAAAAAGAGAATTTTAAGCAAACTCATTCTCAACAACAAATATGTATCTTGGTTGTCATTAAATCAAGAGGTAATGTGGTGGACATATTCTTAACAACACACATGCATATTTGAATTATGCATCAAATCAATTTGAAACATAAACTACATCATAAAGGCGAGTGGATCAATATTCTAATACCAAAATTTATCTATAATAATATGCAAATTATAAATATATATGTTAAAAAAATTATTGATTACATATACCAATTTTTATAGGCAGTACATCACATTAATGAGTTATTTACCCTTATTTTTACCAAGGTAATTTAAGTCTCAACTTTTACAAATTATGCACTAGAATAAAAAAAAAATATAAACCATATAGTTGCATGTATAACAACATTATTCAATAATTAAATTATATAAAATAATTTTATAAAATACTAATATTTTTGATATGATTATTTAAACATAGTTTTACTTAAATAACTAAAAATAAAAATAAAGCTTTTATCTATAAAGGGAAAATTAAAATTTTTAAAACTTTATTAGCATAAATATAAAATATTTTGAAAAGGAATCTCACACCTAACTTCTTGTAGAACTACTTGTTCAATATTGTAAGATTTTGATGTCGTTTATGTATGTCAAGTATACAATCAACTACTAACATGAAAATGAATGTGAGTGATTTTATGATTTTTCATAATTTGTACAACAAAATTTCATCTTTGTAGTTCATATTATGAATATTTCTTAATGGTTGAACGATTAATAGTTGAACGATGGTCTACCACATTATGTATTTGTAGAATGTGCACACTCAAAACACTTTCAAAGTTCTTCACCCTACATGGTTAATGGGGAATTAATGTGTCTAAATCATATTATTTTTATTTTTTGGAAAAATGAGTTGGATAATTACCTCTAAAATTTGCGAGTATCTTCTTTGGTTTTTTTTTATGCTGCTATTCATTCAATATTTATTTATTTTAAAAATCTTATTATATATTGTGTTTTCAACTTTATATATTGGAGCATCAACTCAAAAGTGAATGGTGGGATGTAATAAATGGAAATGATCATGGTTTTTGGGGATGAATGGGATAAACATGGAACGTGCTCTATCAACAAATTTCTCATGCTAGACTATTTTCAACTTGCTCTAACTATCAAGGCTATGATTAATCTGACATATGTTTTTCATCAAGTTGGCATCATACAACATAAAACAATTTCTCGTAACATAAATACAATTGTTACAACTATAAAATGTGCTATTAGTTACTACGAACCAACTCTTGTGTATACTTCAGGCATACCAATACCTTATTTAAAAGAAATAAGATTGTATTTATATGACAATAGAACTACTTATCGTGATTGTTCTCCTCCATTATTCACTAGATGTTGCAAAAGTAACCTTATACTCACACAACAACACACTTGTAAATTTGCTAAAATAAAAAATGATGAATCTCATAACAAACTTAACATAACATAAAATGACAAAATGCGTATAAATTTAACAAAATTAAAGTGATCTGAATACTCATGTTTTCATATGAGCAACATTGATAACGCTGAAATCATTGATTGAATATGTTTGTACTGGATCAAAGTAAATACCAAAATTTTAACAAAATGAACACCACATAAGATGGAAAAATCAAACATTGCACTTAGTTGGCGAGATAATAAAAAAATACAAAGAAAAAAGATGATTGATGTAAAAATTACTTATTAAGTATAAGGATATAGAGGAAAAAAAATGATATAAAGTATGATTCCGGGACAAAAATAGTCCTAAATCACTTCTCTTTAAGTTGAAGACAAAAGAGATATGTAGAGGAGATGACGACCATACCTAATTTTTTCTATGAAAAAATTGCCCGCATTATAATTTTTTAACTTAAAAAATCTACATTCCTTTGGTAGAAAGAGAAAAGAAAAAAAATTTAAAGTATGTTATGTTTTGTACCATTACAAAAAATAGAGCATGTTAAGTAAACTCATTCTTAGCAACACACATGCATCTTGGTTGACTTTAAATCAAGAGGGAATGTGGTTGACATATTCTTAGCAACACACATGCATCTTTGAATTATGCATCAAACTAATTTAAAACATAAACTACATCATACATGTGAGTGGGTCAATATACCAATACCAATATGTATCTATAATAATATGCAAATTATAAATATATATGTAAAAAAGATTATTAATTACATATAACCAATATTTATATGCGACACATCACATTATTGAGTTGTTTACCCGTATTTTACCAAGGTAATTTAAATCTCATCTTATATAATTTATGCGCTAGTATAAAAAAAAAATAAACCATAAAATATCTTGAAAAAGGAATCTCACACCTAAATTCTTGTATTACTATTTGTTAAATCTTGTAAGATTTTTAAGTCATTTATGTATGTGAAGTGTGCAATCAACTACTAACATAAAAATGAATGTGAGAGTGATTTTATTATGATTTTTCATAATTCTTACAACAAAATTCAATCTGTATAGTTCATATTATGAGTATTTTATGATGGTTGAACAATGGGCAACCATATGATGTATTGATAGAATGTGCACACTTAAAATACTTCCAAAGCTCTTCGTACATGGTTTATGGGGAACTAATGTGTCTCAATCATATTATTTGTATTGTTTGGGAAAATGGGTTGGAAAAATACCACTAAATTCGGTGAGTATCTTCTTTGGTTTTTATTTTTTAATGTTGCTATTCATTCGATATTTATTTATGCTAAAAATTTTATTGTATGTTGTGTTTTCAATTTTATATATTGAAACCATAACTCAAAAGAGAATGGTGGGGTGTAATAAATGGAAATGATCATGGTTTTTGGGGGATGAATGGGATAAACATGGAACGTACTCTATCAACAAATTTCTCATGCTAGACTATTTTCAACTTTCTCTAACTGTCAATGCTGTGATTAATCTAACATATGTTTTCCGTCAAGTTGGTGTCGTACCATATAAAATAATTCCTCGGAACATAAATATAATTGTTACAACTATAAAAAGTGCTATTAACTACCACGACCCAACTCTTTTTGTGTGTACTTTAGGCATACCAATACCTTATTTAAAAGAAATAAGATTGTGTTTATATGACAACAGAACTATTTACCGTGATTGTTCTCCTCCATTGTTTACCTGCTACCAAAGTAACCTTGTACTCCTTCCATGAGGCTTAATGTAATAAAAAAAATACAATTGAAATAATACTTGTATTATGAGGCATAACTAGCCTTTTCAAAAATATGTTATAAAACTTAATTAATATTACTTATATTTTGCTACCTGTGTGTTTGACTTATTATTTTGCATTGATTATAATTTATTAATTAATTAACAATATTTTTTATTTAATGAAAATGTATGTAATGTGAAAGGAGTGTATTATGTGAGAGTGGGATAAACTTTTGTCATAGGTTAATTAATTAATATTGAACAACTAATATATTTCACATTATATAATTTAACAAGGGAGCATGAATAAAATTTTCTCGAGTAGAAATCTAAGTTAATTAAAAATATTGTTTATTTGATTTTGATTTTGAATTAACTAGCTTTTGATAATATCTATTATAAGTTTAATTGAATGCATCTACCTTGAAGCTGTTTGATTTGATGCAAAAATGGGTTAAAACTAACTAGTTGATGTCAACTAAATTCAAAATTATGAATTCTTTTTTAATTTGTAATGTAAGTTTTAAGTTCAAACTAATATAAGTTTTCTAAACGCGTAGTTTAATTTTGCTTCTTCACTTAAAATGTAATAATTTGTATCTCTCTTGTATTTACAGTATGTTAATTGCATTTTCATTTTCCTGTGAGATGTTTATATTGTATTTCAGTTGACTTCAATACAAATAAAAATGGTAAGTCTAAAACCAACAGATTTTTTAAACTTTCTGCATTTTATTTTGATTGTTTCATCTTCATAAATGATCTTTTCATGTAATTGAGTTAGAAAAATTCAACTTAAAGGTAAAGATTTTTGAAATTTGAAAAGGCACGTCATTATGTTAAGTATACAAAACTAATATAATTTCAAAATTCGCTAGTGAATTATGCTTTGATAGAAATTTCTATTTTATTTTAATTTTATAAATGTCTTATTGTTCTTTTTATTAGTCGCTCTTGCCTTGTATTGAACAATATTTTACATTGAATAAGTCAAGTTGAAACTGTCAAGGTGTTAAGGAATTGATAATAGTCAAGGTGTTAAGGAATTGATAATAGGACAAATTTAAACGAAAATTTCATTATTCTATTAGCATGAATATTTGGACTTAATTGAGTTTTTAGTTTCATAACTTATTTTTGAATTTCAAAGTTAATTTGTCTCATAATTTTAAAAAGTATCACTTTGGTCCTTTGATTTTTTTTTTCTTTCTATATACACAAATAGCATTAGTGAAAGATGATGCGAATCTCTCACATGATATTCACTATAAACTGGTAGTTAGAATGCATCACAAAAATTATAGCTATCTTCTTCTCAAAATCCTAAGGTTTATAAAGTATTTCTTCAAATTCGTCAATCTAAAGAAATATTTCATTTATTTACAATGTTACATTAACATGTCAACTCCACATCAAAGCTATGTATGTAGTTATGATAAGTTCATTTAATGATTTGGATGAATATGATCAATTTGAGTTCAATAAAATAAAGTTAAAGAATCAAAGTAATATTTTTTTTAAAATTATGACACTATTTTAAACTTAAAAATAATTCAACAGACCAAAAAACGTCGTTAAGCTACTTTTTTTAGATTGTGTAAATACCTTATTTAACATGCAATGTGTTGTCACACATGCTTATTTTTTCACAATCATTCTTAAACAAACTTTGCATGTTTGTATTTATGTTATAAAGGTTAGAATTGATTTGATTGATATTTTGCGTCAAGTTGATGTTGTTCTTGATAAAATTACCCCTCATAACATAAATATAATTGTTACAGTCATTAAATGTGTTAATAACAACCATGAGATAACTCTTGTGTGTACTCCAAATATGACAATATTTTATTAATAACAAATAAAGGTTTGTTTATATGTTAATGGAACTATCGAAACCCACATTACCTTCATCACAATGAAAACCCTGACTCCGTACTCATCGCACCGTCGTTGAACGACAATAACTACCATAATTGGAGCAAGTGCATGAAACATGCATTATCATCCAAGAACCAGATTTCCTTCATTAATGGGATCGCTGCAATAATATGGTTCTTTCATGGAGTACACGAACCCTAGATCCTCACATCACATAGAGCATAATTTGTTTTGATAATGCCACTGAATTGTGGAAGGACCTTCAAGAATGATTCACCAAGGACAACCATTTTAGGGTTTTTGATTTGCTCAAAGATTTGCATCCCATCAAACAAGGTGATAATAACATCTCTACTTACTTTATTAGTTTGAAAATACTATGGGATGAGTTGGAATTTCTACACCCCATGCATGTTTGTTTTTGCTCGACTTGTTGTTCTTGTTCACAAAGCATTATGGTGGCTACACACAAACACAATGATCGTCCGCTTCTTATAAGGGCTCAACGACATGAACAACAATGCAAGAACTAAAGTACTACTCATAGATCCATTACCCTCCTTAAGAAAGACATATTCACTTGTGGCTCAACAAGATCCTTCCTCAAATCCAAACCAACAAGACTCAACTACCTTTACAATCAGCTCTGGTAATTCTTCACACACGAACCCTTCCTTCACTCACGGAAATGGGAGAGGTCGTGGTGAATCACGACCCGATATGGTTTTCACCCATTGCAAAAAAAGACTAATCACATAGTAGATAATTTTTATTTCAAGCATGGATTCCCCCAGGTTACAAATCTTCTCCACAACAGACTTCAGAGACTTCTTATATCAAGAAATCTAAACCTACAAACAATCTCAATACTAATTTTTCACCTGTTATCCGTGAAGATTATCAAGAATTTGTTTCACTACTTAAAGCTTCTATATTAACTTCCTCACAATTTTTGGATTTTATATTATGGTGCTTCTGACCATGTTTGCCCTAATGTTCATTGTTTTAGCACTATTCAATCTATTAAATATGTTTACGTTTTGTTTCCTAATGGCATGAATTCGTTTGCACCTTTTTCTTGCACCATTTTATTACACCAACATTTTTCTTAACTAATATTTTGTTCATTCCTCAATTTAGATTTAGCACAATTTCTATTTCTAAATTGACTCAACATCTCATTTGCCAGTTGGTTTTCTTACATGACTTTTGTGCGATTTAAGATATAGTCACCAAGAAGATGATTGGGAATGTGGAGCTTCATAATAATCTCTACATCCTTAATCACTCACCTTCTAGACATTCTTTTGCTAACATTTTTCAAACTATTTCAGATTCTATATTTGCCAATAATATAATATTGTTTCTTGTAACTCCTTTGATCTTTGACACTTTCGAGTAGGACACCCATCTTTTATTGTTTCCAGCACCATGTCTAAATAATTTCCTTATATTTTTATTAAAAAAGATTTGGTTTGCAACTCTTGTCATTTGGCTAAACAACGTAAATTTCCCTTTTCTTCAACTAGTATTAAGCCTTTACATGCCTTTGATCTTGTACACGTGGATATATGGGGCCTTGTTAATCAAATTTCTTTAGAATGCTTTTTTATATTTTCTTTCAATTGTAGATGATTTTACACAACACACATGGGTTTTTCTTATGAATACCTAATGTGACACAAGAACTTATATTAAATATTTTATTTCTTATGTTTCAAATCAATTTTCATGTACCATCAAAACTATTAGAAGTGATAATGGCTTAGAATTTCTCATTAGGTATTATTCATCATACTTCATGTGTTGAAACTCTTGAACAAAACTCTATTATGGAACGTAAACATATCTAAAATATTACTTGTTCTCTTTTATGCCATGCTCATTTTCCTAAATGTTGTTGGTCTCATGTTATAAAACATGTTGTTTACATCATTAATCAGATTTGCACCCTTATGTTGAATCTTAAAACTCGTTACGAAATATTATACACTATTCCTCCAACTTTTACTGAATTGAAGGTCTTTGGTTGCTTGGCATATGATGCTACTTTAACTAATGCATGCACCAAATTAGACCCCCTTGCAAGAAGAGTATTTGGCCATGGCCTCTGCTGTATGTGAATTACAGTGGTTGACTTATCTCCTTCAAGACCTCAAAACTGATTTTACTGCACCAACTCTTTTATATTGTGACAGTCAGTTCCCAAACACATTGCAACTAATTCTTCATTTTATGAACGCGCCAAGTATATAGAACTTGATTGCCACCTCGTTCGTTAGAAACTCTAGCATAAAGTGTTTCATTTCCTACTTGTCATTTCTACCCAACAGTTGGCAGACATTCACCAAAGGTTTAGATCCGAAACCCTTTCAGAATTTCTACTCCAAGCTAGGCTTAATGAATTATGTGATCCAACTTGAGATAGACTATTAGATATAGTTACATTAGTAGACTTAGTCATGATTATTTGTTGATGACTTAGTTTTCTCAATTTGTTAGTAAGAGTAATTAATTCAAGTTGATTAGATACATCAGTTACACCCTTTTCCCTTTTTATATCTTCCCACATATAAATATCTTGTATTGAGTCGTTATTAATTAATGAAAATAGAGGTAATTCAGTAATCTACCATATGTTTATCATAACAATAATAATTACTCTGCATGGTTAACAAAATAGGATGATGATCTGACTTGGATTTGGTCAAGGTGCAACAAGCAACATAACTTTAGCTATCAATCCATTCATTGGAGCATATTGCATAGTCCAACCTCCATACGACATTAGCACTACCCCTTCTACCATTATTCCAACTGAAATTAGCTTCTCTAATTTGTAAATGTGTGAGATGACAAGTGCTTGACCACACCAAAAAAATCATCACAAGAAGCTTAATTAGAGCTTGATTACCAGGTCCCTCATGACCATGGTGATCCTCGTGGTTGAAAGCAAGGCTGATCCATATTGTTCTTCTGTTAAGATAGGATGTACTACCATAAATAGTCGCAACATATTAAGTGGAGGTATTCCATAAGACTAAAAAAGAAATATGTTGTTTAGTACAATTAATGATTGTATGATTTAAATCTTTCTTACAAATTCCCTACAAATTAGGCATCTTGTTGCCACATTTTTTTTAAAGCAAATTGTTTGAGGTTCTGGTTGGACCAAAACATTGTCGGAACATGATCATAAGATATCCAAGGTTTAGCTACGAAAACAAAGTCAAATTTGTGAGACAAAATAAAATTACAGATGACCAATCTTGTCTCGTGATTACCAATCCCCCTTGCTGTCTCAATGTGTTTCTTATTGCCTTTGGAATATGTCCGACCTATGGTTGCTCCTTGTGAATATGATGTTCAACATGTTTTTTGTTGCTTGTTATTATAATTAGTAACATATCCCGTCTTAATAGTATAGAAGTTGTTAATTGCAAATAAATAAATTATGTAAATGTTCAATATTGTTATTATATCATCATCATATTATTAGTTTATATATATAATAAAAATTTATGTGTGTATATGAACTTGAATGAAGCTCGTATTCAAATTTTGAGGTTTTTTTTAACAAGCGACAAACAAAAGTATAAATCTTCATTGGAACAAATGAATTCAAAATAATAATTGAATAGGGAGTTGCACTATTAATATTTGTTCGTGCTATAAACATATACGCCTATCGAATAGTATAGTCTCCACCATTCCTCTCAATCCATGTCCAACTATCATTCTTATCTTCCTACAACACAAGGTTAGTTAAATAGATCCTATGCTCCACTACTAACTCTTCTTTCAATCCAAACAACCTTCTACATCACATCTAATTGTCTAACCCATCCCAAGCCACCTCCTCCACCTTCTTTGTTTTCTATTTTCATAACCAATATCAATCTTGAGTAATTTTCTTAAAATTTTAACAAGAAATTTTAAATAGGTGAATTCACAATTCAAACCCCCTTCCTTGTAAATTGACATTGCTACTTCAATTGACATTAGAGCAAGGTCTCTAAAGATTAACCACTTTAACAAGTTATAGAGTAAAGATCTAGAAGAAAAAATGTCAAAAGCAAAATACACTGTTAAAGGAGGATCTTGAAACAGGCCACCTTACTTTGATGGAACGGATTACTACTTCCGGAAGAACAAGATGCAGCTGTTTCTGAAATCTTAAGATACAAGAATGTAACACATCATTACAGATGGAGATTTCATACCATTTTTATCAAAATGAATCAACCACAACTAAAAAGAAAGAAGTAGACTGGACACCTGAAGACAAAACTAAGGTACTCCTAAAGTCTAAAGCTCAATTATTCTTATCGTGTGATTTTAGCAGAAAAGAAAGTGAAAGAGTTGATGAATGCATAACAGCTAAAGAAGTATAGGACACACTGTAAACTCATCATGAAGGAACAAGTCGTGTCAAAGCAACAAGAATGAACATTGGCATAAGGAAGTTTGAGCTGTTCAAAATGAATGAAGGAGAAACCATTGAAGAGATGTACTAAAGATTCACAACTATAGTAAATGAGGTGCGTTCTCTTGGCAAAGCTTACTTAGTACAAGACAGAGTAAGAAAGATCATCAGATGTCTTCTAGCCATATGAAGATCAATGATGAAGATCGATGATGACTACTTAGTACATGCCATATTAAGAATGAATAAAAATTTAAAATTAACCCTAAAAAACCCAAGGCCAAATTGGAAACCTAAAGTTAATGTATTAAATCATGCAAGTTAGATTTCAAAGTGTCAAGAAAAAGTCAAGGTTCTTGGACAATGGTTGTTCAAGATATACGACAATTGATAAAAATTTCTCCATGTCCTTTGTCAAGAAAGATGGAGGATCAATCACTTTCGGGAACGATAATCAAGCTCAGATTAAAGGTAAAGGAATAATTGGTAAAACATTTTTTGCTCAAATAACTAATGTTCAATATGTGGAAGGTCTGAAACATAATCTCTTAAGCATAATCTTGAAATGAATCTTGTCGCATGTCTATTAATAAAGATAAATGGATTTGGCACATGCGGACATGTCATGTTAGCATGAAAACCATTTCAAAAATTTCAAAACTAGAACTTGTTAAAGGATTACCAAAACTAAATTTTGAAAAACATAAAGTATGTGAAACACGTGCTTAGGAAAAGCAAATTAAAAGCATTTTTCATTCAAAAGAGTTAAAACAACAAGTTTAGAATGAATGACGTATGGTTTTGTTATTGTTGATAACTTCTCACGAAACACTTGGGTATTATTTTTAAAACAAAAAGATGATGATTTTGATGCCTTTAAAATCTTTTGTAAAAAGGTACAAAATGAAAAAGAGTTCGTCATCATTTATAAAAGAAGTGATCATGGAGGAGAATTCATAAATGCCCCTTTCAAAACCTTTCTTGAAGAACTTGACATTTCTCATAATTTATCTTATGCAAGAACTCCTCAACAAAATAAAGTTGTTGAAATAAAACTTTACAAGAAATGACAAGAAAAATCGTGGAAGAGTCTAATGTTGAAAAATATTTTTGGGCTGAAGCTATCAATACATCATGTTACATGGCAACAACAACATGGCAATGAGCACTTAAATTGAACCATAATC
Source organism: Cicer bijugum (assembly GCA_037974875.1). Classification (NCBI taxonomy): domain Eukaryota; kingdom Viridiplantae; phylum Streptophyta; class Magnoliopsida; order Fabales; family Fabaceae; genus Cicer; species Cicer bijugum. Next base: position 129,878 of record JBBPBT010000958.1, on the reverse strand, counting down.
AATCAAAGAAGCCATAGTTGATCAATCTTGGATTGAAGCAATGAAGGAAGAACTTCTTCAATTCAAAAAAAAGTGAAGTTTAGAATTTGGTTACAAATCCACAAGATCAAACCATCTTAGGAACAAGATGGGTATTCAGAAACAAGCTAGATGAAGAGGGTAAGGTTGTAAGAAACAAAACAAGGTTGGTTGCTCGAGGTTACAGTCAACAAGAAGGTATAGATTATGATGAAACTTTTGCTCCCGTTGCAAGGTTATAAGCCATACGAATTCTTTTTGCATATGTTTCTCATAAACTTATCAAACTTTTTTAAATGGAAGTTAAAAGTGCATTTTTAAATGGTTTTTTAAATAAACAAGCTTATGTGCCTCAACCTCCCAATTTTGAAGATTGATCAAAACCAAATCATGTTTTTAAACTCACCAAAGCTCTATATGGTTTAAAATAAGCACCCAGAGCTTAATATGAACGACTTAGTTCCTTTTTAATCAAAAATGGATTTTCTAGAGGAAATATTGGCACCGTTAAAGAAAAATGATTTACTTATTGTTCAAGTGTATGTCGATGATATTATCTTTGGCTCAACTAATGAGAAAATGTGTGATGCTTTTTCAAAACTCATGCAAAGTGAATTTGAAATGAGTATGATGGAAGAATTGAAATTTTTTCATGGCTTGCAAATTAAGCAACATGAAGATTACATTTTTACATGTCAAGAAAAATACATAAAAGATCTCTTAATAAAATATAAAATAAATGAAGCCAAAGAGTACAAGGGTATGATAGGATCTTTGATTTATTTAACTGCTAGTAGACCTGGCATTGTGTTTGTATTAGGATTATGTGCTAGATTTCAATCAACACCTAAAGAATCTCATTTAACAGCTGTAAAAATGAATTTTTAGATATCTCGTTGGTACTACTAATATTGGCCTTTGGTATAGGGAAAGTTGTCATTTTGATCTTATAGCTTATTGTGACGTTGATTATGCTGGAGATAAAATGGAACAAAAAACACAAGTGGAACATGTCAGTTTCTTAAAGAAGCATTAATAAATTGGTTGTGCAAAAAATAAAACACGATTGCTCTCTCAACAACCGAAATTGAATATGTCTCTGCTGTGAACTGTTGCTCTCAGGTTTTTTGGATATAAAATCAACTTGAAGATTACTCTGTAAGTTATTCAAATATTCCAATTTACTGTGATAATACAAGTGCTATAAATTTAATTTGTGATCATTCAAGATCCAAACACATAGAAATAAAATATCATTTAATTTGTGATCATGATAAAAAAAAAAGTTGAATTAATCTTTGTTGATACTCAAAAACAATTTGCTAATATTTTTACCAAGCCCTTTGTAGAGGAAAGTTTTAATTTTATCAAGGAAAAACTGAGAATTTTCAAAAATCCAATCGTTTTGCATTAATTATGTTTCTTGTAACACCCCGTTTTTCAAAGCGAGGGTGTATTTTTTTTTTCCAAAAGAAATTAAAATACAATAGAGAAATAAATAAGGTAAAACCTTTGGATAAATAATTAAGTCATTATAATTTACAAGCAGCGGAAAAGTTCTCAAAATATGAATCCAAAATGTTTACATAACGAAAGTGGTACAGTTTTTCAGTTTAAAGATAAAAGCAACCCAAAAGAAAGACATATGTTCCCTCTGTGTCAACCTAGTCTGATCATTTTACAAAACAACTAAACACCCTGAGTGATCTCCACGCGCCCCGTGAGATCCTCCTAACGTAGCTCCAATCAAACACTCCCATCCACATTCCCATCCGGAGGGTACGAACCGGTTGGATCATCCTGATTCTCATCTGAGGACAAAGCCCAGATTTTCACAATAGTTGTAAAGGGTCACCAACCAAAATTAACAGTTAACACATAACATTTAAGCTTTTCAATGCACAAATAACCTTTTCAATTTATCATACATCTTAGAAAGATTTTCCACATGCTAAAAGTTCATTTAATGCTTGCCAAATTAAAATTGAAATAAAAATAAAGTTCTCAATCCATCAAGTAATACATAATTGAACAAAGCATTAATAAATCAATTGAGCAATCAATCATCAAACTCAAAATAAGATTTTCCCCTGAGCCAATCGATCGGGTAAATCAATTTCCTGAAAGTTTTTAGTGAAAACTGAACTCTGGGCTTAAATCAATCGATTGGGTAAATCGATTGACTCAATCGATTGGGTAAATCGATTTCCTGACAGGCAGAGCCCCTGTATTGAATCCAATCGATTGGGCAAATCGATTTCGTGAAAGACAGAGCCCCTGTAATGAATCCAATCGATTTGGCAATTCGATTTCTTAAATGGTTTTGAAAAACATATTACAAAATCGATTGGGTAAATCGATTTCGTGAAAGACAGGGCTCCTGTAACTCATCAAATCGATTGGGTAAATCGATTTCCCTGTGTATTCTTTCAAAAATTCATAAACTAACTCAATCACATTCATACATAATCCCAAATCTTAACACTTAGCACTGATAACGCAATCGCTACAACATCATGAGTTTCCAAATAGTATTGCAATCAAACATGTTATCACCAAATTCCAAAACATAACACTTAACACTTATAATACAATTACTACAACATCATGAGTTTCGAAGTGGTATTGCAATCAACATGTTATCACTAAATTCCAAAACATAACATTTTACATTTATAACACAATTACTACGACATCACGAGTTTCGAAATAGTATTGCAATCAACATGTTATCACTAAATTCCAAAACATAACGATTAAAACTTATAACACAATACCCACACGGACAAAATGAACCAACAACTCACAATTTAACAGGGTGTAGTCTCTCACGGACAAACACCTGTGCAGTCTCTCACGGACAAACACAATTCACCAGGAAACGTAAGTCGTAAACGTACTGCCTATCACGGGCCCGTACCATTTACCAAGGTGCCACCTATCTCGGGTCTGCAACAACTTACCAAAAATCATAAACCATAAACGTACTGCCTATCACGGGCTCGTACTGTTTAACAAGAAACGTAAGTCGTAAATGTACTGCCTATCACGGGCCCGTAACATTTACCAAGGTGCCACCTATCCCGGGTCTGCACAACTTACCAAAAATCATAAACCATAAACGTACTGCCTATCACGGGCCCGTACCGTTTACCAAGAAACGTAAGTCGTAAACGTACTGCCTATCACGGGCCCGTACCGTTTACCAAGGTGCCACCTATCCCGGGTCTACACAACTTACCAAAAATCGTAAACCATAAACGTACTGCCTATCACAGGCCCGTACCGTTTACCAAGAAACGTAAGTCGTAAACGTACTGCCTATCACGGGCCCGTACCGTTTACCAAGGTGCCACCTATCCCGGGTCTGCACAACTTACCAAAAATCGTAAACCATAAACGTACTGCCTATCACGGGCCCGTACCGTTTACCAAGGTGCCACCTATCACGGGTCTGCACGGTTTACTAAAACAAACATTAAGAAAACGAGACATTAAGAGATTCCCCATTCTTAATACTCATTTAACTTAAGCGATTTTCAAAACAAATATTAAGTAAACGAGACATTAAGAGATTCCCCTTTCTTAATTCTCATTTAACTTAAAAGATTTTCCAAAACAAACATTAAGTAACCAAGACATTAAGAGATTCCCCATTCTTAACGCCCAGTTAACTTAAACGATTTTTCAAAATAAATATTAATTAAACGAGACATTAAGAGATTCCCCATTCTTAATTCTCATTTAACTTAAAAGATTTTCCAAAACAAACATTAAGTAACCAGGACATTAAGAGATTCCCCATTCTTAACGCCCAGTTAACTTAAACGATTTTTTCAAAACAAATATTAAGTAAACGAGACATTAAGAGATTCCCCATTCTTAATTCTCATTTAACTTAAAAGATTTTCCAAAACAAACATTAAGTAACCAGGACATTAAGAGATTCCCCATTCTTAACGCCCAGTTAACTTAAACAATTTTTCAAAACAAATATTAAGTAAACGAGACATTAAGAGATTCCCCATTCTTAATTCTCATTTAACTTAAAAGATTTTCCAAAACAAAAATTAAGTAACCAAGACATTAAGAGATTCCCCATTCTTAACGCCCAGTTAACTTAAACGATTTTCACAAACTCACATTAAGTAAACAAGACATTAAGAGATTCCCCATTCTTAATACTCGTTTAACTTAATGGTTTTCAAACTCCACACAAAAACCAACTTTCACATTCAATCCAGAATTCACTCCAAAACATTTTCCACACAAACCACACAAAACAAACTCACACATACTTTCACATTCAATCCATATTTCACACCAAATCATTTTCCACACAAACCACACAAAACACATCTCAAGTTTCATCAGTATTAACTAAGAACACGACAAAGACAACGAACACAAATCGACACAATCCACCACTCAAACACACAAGTTTCATTCACTCAAAATCATACATAAATGAGTTTAAATTCATTTTCCAAATCAATACTTCAACCCTAACAAAATTCTATTCCACACAACTACAGATAAGGCCCTAAATGCAAACTAAAAGTTTGGAAGGAGCCCTTACCTTCACTTTAGCTTTTTCGTCCGATTACGGTACCGTGAGCAAATCCGGTAAAAATCTCCGCCCGCAACGCCGCTTCCAAAGTTAGCTCACTAGCACCGTAGTGTAGTGGTGAGCAACTTTCCCTTCTATCACTTCTTGAAACGACGCTTAGATCTAGATGAAACGGGGAGATTTGAGTTTGAATCCCTAATACTGTTTTTCTCCGTTTTCGAATCAAAGAGGAAGAGTGAAGCTGAGAAACCTTGCTCTCTTAACCACTAATCCTTGGCTTTCTATTCTTGAAGTCAAAGAACGAAAAAGGAAGCAAAACAAAGAAGAAGAAGAAAAAAAGGAGGAAGGATGGGTTTCGCACGGCCTGAGGAAGAAGAAGGGAAAAATGTTTGGTTTCTTTCTCTCTCTTTTCCTTTCTTCCTTTTTCTTTCCTTTCTACTTCTCTTCTCCTTATTTCTTTCTTTTCCTTTTATATATATATATATAAATATATGCATATATATATATATATATATATTAAAAATAATTAACAAATATCTCCAACTTTATAGATATTTATTAAATTACTCTTTTACCCAAAACGCATAAAACTATTCGTAAAAGATTCACCGCAGTTAATTAACTTATTTATCGACGAGTAATTTTAATCGGGCATCAAAATATCTTTTTGATCATATAAACTCCAAAATATTAATAACTTGGCTAAAAAGCCTCTGAGTTTAATACCAAAATCCCTTAAAATACATAAGGTATAATTTAAAATTACGGGTCTTACATTTCTGCATACACGAAGAATGTCAAACGTTTTGCGTTTTTGTGCGCATCATTCACTGTTTTGCTCTTCAACGTGCATCATTCTCCATTTTTCCCAAGAAAAAAAAAAATTCAGCAGAAGCTCTTTTGTGCGGCATTAGTAAGACGTGTTTCCTTGTGCGCAAAAGTAATTGTCACGCTGTCAATTCTCCTCTTTTCCAACATCAATCAGTCATTTCACTTTTCCCACAAAGTAAAAAAAAACTACAAATCATCATTATGATTGTTCATCTTCCATAAAACAATTTCTTTTTCTTCCAAAAAATTGAAACACTCAAACTTCTCAAAACCTTCAAACACCATTTATGCAAAAATAATTCAAATGGCTAGAACGAAAATGACCGTTAGGAAAAATACTTGCCCTAATGCACCTTCATCCTCATCATCTCTTTCATCTTCACCATTTCACAATCGTCCACCTTCACCTCCACCAAGACCGACTCCTCCTCACAAATATTCTAAAAAACGTTTCCAAATTACTTGTCTTCTTCCCGTCAATTCAGCCCAAATATGATTCCAATGCAAACCCTATCTCTCTCAACTCATTGTCAACTGTACTCCCCCATATCTTCCAATATCCCGCTTCCAATTTAAATGAAGTTCCTCCACACCTTCACTCATCCTTCCCTAAACCTACAGAGCCAAAGAGACGCTCAATGAGAGTATCAGTTGGAATCAGAACCTTAAAGGTTATAACCTCCAAACCTACAATCTTCGTCATATGTGATAATGAAGATTCTAAACCTTAAACTCCAAACCCTAAAAACAAAAACTTCAACACCTCTCAAACCATCTAAACCATTAACATCCTCATTCCAAGCTAAACCTTCTTTCTCAAAACCCGTAAATCAAAAGAGAAAATCAATGACTTAGATTTTCTTATCTACCAAACCATATCAACCATCTCCACCTTCTCAAGAATGTTCTCCTTCTACTTCACCAGAATGTTTATGCTCCTCCTTCTATACATCCAGAATGTTCTCCATCTTCCACCCACCCTCCCAAATCTGGCCCTAAAATACGCTTCCATTCACTCATTCCATCTAACCTACAAGAAACCTAAGCTGAAAAATGGGTTGAGCGGCCTATTGGAATTGGTAGAGTTTTCTTGCTTGAAAATCTGCTCATAGAAGGCACCTCTATCAAAAACCATATAAATGCACTTGGTTGGACCCAATTTATGCAAATCTCTGACTGCTAATACCCGGATGTGGTGAGGGCCTTTTACTGTAGAGCCTAAACCTTTCCTGAGAAGTCACTTTTAGTGACAACTCTCAAGAGTATTGAGATTCGATTAACCTATGACATTCTCCTCACCATCCACAATCTGCCAAATGATGGACCTTCTATCTTTGGAAAGAACTGGTACTCAGTTCTCAATCTATACAAGAAGGAGGTGCTTGTTGAACTATTTTAGGAGGGCTGCAAAAACCACTTGTCTACATCCTTAAAGCCCTTCAGTAAAGTGTTCAACAACATCAACCATCATTCCATCTTACCACTGTGAAAGTCATGAGTACGTTTCTGACAATGATGCTCTGATCATTCATCATCTCCTCAAGTGCAAGAGGATCAGCCTACCTTTCATCATTCTTCATAATATGATCGCTGCTAGGATGAAGGACTACAAGAAAAATACAGTCTCGTATGGCATGCTTATGTCAAAAATCTGTAGGTATTTTGAAGTTCATCTCTCTTTTGAAACCTCCACCATCAAAGTCTCAAAAATTTCTTCAAATAATGTGTCTCGTATGAAGAAAGAATATTCAACCAAATACATTCCAAAATCTACAATTCCCTACACCTCTCTCAAAAAGAAAGCGCTTAGTGTGCAAATCTGGTGCATCCACTATTGTCCCAAGAGAACAATCTCCACAACACTCTCCACAACACTCTGCACCAGATCATTCTCCACAACACTCTGCACAACAAACTACTCAAGAACTTTTTCCACCTCCTGCTCTAGAACATTCTTCCCCACACATTCTCCCTTCCCCCTTTCAACCCACATCATCTATTGCACCTACCATCCCTCCTCACTACAATCCACTTAGTGACATGTGAGCTTAACTTCCTTTTCACATTACTTTTATCATGTTACCAACCTTTGTTTCCCCCTAAAAGTCTAGCTCCTCCATATTTGGAATTAGTCAATTTCTTAACTTTATCGATACCCCTGGTCCACCCAACTGTCCCCCAACACCACCAACCACAACCCTTCCCACCATAGCAACCTCATTTGCAACTCTCTCATCCTTCTACACTATTGCAGCTCCATCTCACAACACTCTTCCCACTACACCCAAAGACAACTCCAAAAGCTAGGCTAAGCGTCAACGAGTCCAACATGAATCAACTTGCCAATCCATCCTAGTTTCCCTACAGACTATCATGGCTAGGCAACTACATCAGGACAGGGAGTTTGCAACTCTAAGGGATTGGATGACAACCCAACTTGCTCCAAAGTTAGGGATTATCCTTCTCCTTCCTTAAAGGTTGTCCTATAACCTTCAAGATCATTGTCATCTGATGAATCTTCTCCCTCCTTTTATAAATAGGATTAGCTTTTCATTTTTTTCTCCAATTCCATTTTACTATGACAAAGGGGATAATTATTTTAGCTTAATTTGAATCTAGTTTGTACTTAAGAAGTCCATTTGTAAATTTTATTTCTAAACATTTCAAAACTGATTGAATATATGCCTATATTTATGTATGTAAATTTGTTTTCAAATGCATCAATGAAATTATATTTTGATTCAAAAATCTAAAGCATATTCTGAGAGGGAGCTATTAAGCTCTCTATGATTGAAATTATAATCAAAATTAAAATATAAATTAACATATTTATCATCATAAAAAATAAGGAGATTGTTGAGGCAAAATCCCAAATTAATGTTTTGATGTAAATAAATAAAGGTTAATTAAAGACTCTAATTATGATTCTAAATTATGTGTTAATTTATCATGTGTTTTTTTAGCAAATGCAAGAGAAATCAGTTTAAAGAAAGAGCTAAAAATGAATAAAATTGAACCAAGAATGTTCTTGACATAATCTAGAAAACCAAGAACGTTCTCCACGTTTATGTCATTTTCATCAAGCAAGATCAAGTCAGTTTTTAATGCAAGGAAAGCTCTTGAAAATCGCGAATGGATTTCCAGTTCATATACTAGGAATATACAACTCTTATATGAACAAAAGAATCACTCAAAAAGATCAAAGATGAAAAGAAATAACTTAAAGCAAAAGCGACAAATAATCATTCTCCAATAGTGTAACACCAGTCTCTAGATTGATAAACAATCTCCAACATGTTACACATAATCTTCAGCAGCAAACATCTTTCTCCATCATGATTAACAATTGTCTCCAGAATGACCAACATCATTCTCGAGTATGATGACATCATCCCATAATGATACTAACATTCTCCAACATACTAACCATCATTCTCCAACTTTGTTACATCATTCTCCAGCGTGTTCTGCACGAATCAAAAGACAGTCTTAATCTGAATCGATTAAGCACATCTCTGAGATGTTTGAGTGCATAAACAAATGATCATCACAGTTAAGAATGAGAAGCTACATATCATACATTATTAATGTAGAAGGAAAAACGTAAAATGTTCAAATCAAGAACATTCAAAGTTTAAAAAGTCTGGTTTTTGGTTAAGTCTAACACATGACAACAAAACACCTTTTTCAACGGTTATAATAGTTATCATCAACCTCCTTGAAGCCTATAAAAGAAACCCCAAGCTCAAGGAAGACACAAAACTTCAAGTGTTAAGAAAATTCATCAATTACACACACACTTACATACTTGAAAGCTTATCAAAATGCAAAAGAATCAATTATGAGCATACTCTTTAAATTATGAGCATACTTACATACTCATATTTTACCAATCTCTTTAAATCATTATTGTGTAAACTCAAAACTATAAGAGTTGTTTATAGTTTGAGTAATTTTGTAAAAATCATTTTATGGTTAAAATGTGAATTGTAAATTCTTTTCAAGATTGATAGATGATTTGATTGAATCCTTTATGAGTGGAAAGAAATTGATGTTACAGATCAATGTTAATCTTAACAAAAACTGTGTAAAATCAAGAACATTATTTGTTTGAACTCTTAGTAAAAAATCTCACAATTATTAGGACTAGACGTAATCCGAGTTGAGTGAATCAGAATATATTATCGTGTGATATTTTTTCCGTTATCTTTATTTACTTTCAATCATTTTGAGTTCCGAATATGCATGCACACGTGCACAGATTGACAGTGTCCTATTACACTATTAAACCCATTTCCAAACCACTGTATTATTGCACCATAAAATCCATTTTCAAACCTCTAGACATATCTGGCTTGGATTTTCATGCGCGGACACCGCCATTAAATGAGTAATCCATACATACCACATAGTTTAGCCAACAATACCAAAATTAGCGTTCAAAATTAGGAATTTTGTTGTCGGATATATCGGTCCATCAATGATTTTTTCGCCAACTTATTATTTACAATTTATCTATATATAAATTTACTTTAAACATTCATACTGATTCCATACATTTGAATACATAAGAAATGTACACAATTCAAAACGTTGTTGATTCGTAGCCACCAATTGGCACCTACTCAAATAGTTTCCTTTCCAATATTACCTATCCAAGCAAAATTATTTGAGGTCCAAAATTGCACGAGCAATTGTATCTTTATGTCCATTTTGAGATTATATCTGTAAATATGTAAATATTGACATTTCAAGATTATAAACCACATATTAATGCCAAACAAAATATTTAATTCTAAAATATTCAAATTTTATAGAACGTGATTAAATAAATTTTTAGTCCATGTAAATTAGATATTAAAATTGAAAAATATAATACTTATAACACTAAAAAAAGAGAAAAATTTATAGAAATTAAAAATAAAATGCAATAATTTTATAGCAATTAAAACTTATCAAATCCTATAAAAAAAAACACAAAGGTATCATCACTAAACTAATATAGAGCTATTAGAAACTCAAATTCACTATTTACAATCATCACTACAAAAAGTCAGTAAAACACATATGAAATAGATATCAAACAGTTTACATCATTCACTGTACACATGTTGGAGTGTGCATCCAATTGCGTACCAAAGTTTATCATCTATGGTTCCAAAAATAGCTACAAATCAAAATCTCAATTTTGGTGCTAGTTAAATCCCCTCTTACAATAATTCCAAACATACTAGATTACATCATTAAATTCAATTTTAAGCCTCTCATCGATCATACTTTCTAAAACAACTACGATCAAAGTTTCAATTTTGACGTGCAGTGAATGCCTCTCTCTGTAATTCCAAAAACACACCATTAAATCTATTTCCATGTCTCCTAGGGTCTCTTCCAACCCCATACCACAATCATTCGACCATACTTTTCAAGAAAATTACAATTCAGACCTTCAATTTTGAATACCTCATATTAAATTACATCATTTATAAGTCTATCGACACCTAACCATACTTCCATAAACAACCCAAATTGAATACCTCTCATCCTATTACAGCATTAAACCCATTTCCAAAAACCGTTAGATCTTTCAGCCTCGAATTTCCGTATTCAGAGAGTGCTATTCTCATATATTTTTTTTGAAGAGTTGTCATATTATAAGTTACACCTTTTTGTGTGTGAATGTTATTAGATACTCCTATCTCCTTCTGACATAATAATAATAATATAATATATTTGATCTCATCTGTCAAATTATTTCTCTTATTTATCACTTTCACTCTGTTTGAACAAAAAGTGAGAGAGAGTGTGTGCAGTAATGACACGGCGGGAAACGGAATTTATTTCCACGAAATAATTCCTCCCAGAAAAATTACAAAATCAATAAAACATCGACGCACACCGTATTTTCTCTCATTCTTCTATATTTTTCATTCTCTTTCTCTCTGAAGAAAAAAACAACAAAACCCTAACATTTATCGAATTTCACTTTCTTCTTCAATGGCATTCCCTCCACAAATCGAAGAAAACGGTGGTGGAGGAGGTGCAGTAGAAGAAGACACCACAATTGATATTCACACCACCCTCGGTGCTCCCATTCGTTACCTTCCTCTCGATCATCTCTACTCCTCCACGGCACCTTGTAGTGGTTCTTCTAACGTCATGTCCAAAAAAGTTAAAGCTCGCAAACTCAACAACAACAACAACAGCAGCATCAACGACAATAATAATAATAATAATCATAACGGTGAAGAAATTGATTCATCGATTGATAATAAGAAAACGACGTCGTCGTCTATGGTGGTTTATCCTAAACCTAAACCTAAACCTAAACCACCTATTCTGTTTGTTTACTCTCGTCGGAGAAAGAGAAGTTTGTTTAAAACGACGTCGTTTGGTAATGAGTTGCAAAATTGTGAGAGGACGGTGTTGAAGAGGAGGAAAATTGGGAGTACTGAGCTGGAGAGATTAGGGGTTGATTGGAATGCGTTGGGGAAATTTGATGGACCTAGATTGAGGGAATGTCGTAATCAAATTGGGAATTCCGGTTTTGATGGAAGTAACAACAGTAACAAGTGTGGTTCTGTTGTTAAGATTCACAAGTTGTTTCCTGATTCTCGTGCTTTGAAGAGATGGGTCATGTAATTTTCTGCTTTTGCTTTCTCTTGAATTTTTTTTTGTTTTTATTGCTTTTGTGTTTTACAAGTTTTGTTTGTTTGGATTCTAGTAACTGAGTTTGTGTTATGTTCAATGTTGCTTAAGTAGATGTCTGGTTTCATTGTAGAATCCACAAAATCACAACGAGTCTCCATGATTTTCCAAAAGCTGCAGAGTGTAGCTTAAGCAAAATCATGGTGGCTCACCTGATTTGCCAACGCCGTGAAACCAAACATGCATGCTTAGGTCTTTTAGTTGGTTTTGGGTTTATGATTTGTGTGAACGATCCATGGGGATGGATGGATGAACTTTGTTTGAATGTGTAGTAGGGAAATGAGAGTGTTTAGTTTTTTGAATAAGGCCGAGTGAATTTGTTTATGTGTGTCTATGGTTTGGTTTCTGTATGGTAGGGAGATGGAAATCTTACATTAATGTTCTTTGCACTTATTGCAGGTTGAATTTTGATGAAGCTGATCCCGAGGCTTTTATTGGATTGAAATGCAAGGTAATCTTCTTCAACCTTTGGGTTATTAGTTGTTGGGTGGAAATTTACGATGTATCCATTTTTAAGTTGTACAAGATATTACCGCTGTTATATTGATATAAAAATTTACACCTATCTAATGGGTACTACTGCCATTAAATTGATATCAAATGAAAAATGTACCCTAATCTAACATTTGTGATATATGGTACACACACACGTCATTTCAAAAAATGGATTAATGTAGACGATCCTTTAATAATTGAATATTCATCTACAGTTAATCAATTTCGACCTTGTTTTTCCTTTGTAGGTTTACTGGCCCATGGATTTAAGATCATACACTGGCTGTGTCAAAGGTTACGATAAGGAAACTAAGCTACACCATGTACGCCCTCATCTAAATTATTGCTCAAATGATTTCAATAGTTTCAAACAAAAAGTTTTGTGCATTTACGGCTATGCGTATTTGACAATGTTGCACATGTTATTTGAGATTTCATCCTTTCTTTAATGAATATTTGCAGATCGAGTATGATGATGGAGACGAGGAAGACTTAACTCTTTCAAATGAAAATGTAAAATATCATGTTTCTCGTAACGACATGGAACATTTAAAATTGAGTTACGCCAAAGGTCGTGACAACAGCGTCTCTGATTATGATGTTGAAGAGATGCTTGCACTGGCTGCAAGTATGAACGATTGTCAAGATTATGAGCCCGGGGATATCATATGGGCCAAGCTTACAGGTTTATACTCAATCTTGTTCAGTCCTTCCCTTCACAGATTATTCTATGTGGATATCTTTTATTGCGTTGATTTGTCCCAATTTTAAGAATTATTTACAAACTCTCTATAAGGAACTTTTTCTTTTATTATTATTATTTTATTTTTTGGTGTGATTCCATATGTATACTTTTGAAATTTATATGGCATATTAGTAACTTATGTATGGTTCATACCAAAGGAGCTAGGTGCGCAGTCTATACTATGCTAATTACCTTGTTTGCTAATTACTTGAATTTTCAGTAACAATTAGATCCTGATTATTTTGTAACTGTTAAAGTAGATGTACCTTTTTATCGTTTTGTTTATGTTTATTTTGCAGGTTATGCAATGTGGCCAGCTGTTGTTCTGGATGAATCACTTGCTAGTAACTGTAAGGGTTTAAAAACATTACTAGGGGGAAGATCAGTTCCTGTCCAATTTTTTGGCACCCATGACTTTGCAAGGTTTAATATTCTGTTAAAACTAAGAAAAGTTTAGTTTTCAATGTTGACTAAGAAACTGTTTCGTTTAAGATGAACTATATTCTTTCTTCCAGAGTTAGAGTGCAACAGGTGAAATCATTTCTCAGTGGACTTCTATCAGATCTACACTCGAAGTGCAAGAAACAGAGTTTTTTTGAAGGTTTAGACGAGGCAAAAAGGTTATATTGATATTGCTTTTTCTTTTCTCTTTAATGGTTCTCACACTTGTTAACTAGAACATCAAAAGACGGAAACCTTAAACGTTACCATTGCGATTTTGTTGGACTAGGTTAGTACTAATTTGCATGTTCTGCTGTTTCAGGTTCAGGTTTATCATAGGCCCCTTATTGTGTTAGGGTGGCCTTTATACAAAAACTGCAATATGAATAAACTATATTAAATTGAGAAAGAAAGTCTGGATAAACTGCTTTTTCTTTCTATTCAGCTAGCTTTGTCTTTCATCCTGTTTAGTATGTAAATAGATTGGTCAAAGTTTTTAGTTTATACTCTATAATTACTAGTATTCTTAGATTAATTTCTAGTGCACTATGTTTTATGTGCATGCTTTAGTTGCTAAAGGTAGTTCTTAAGGCATTATGTGCCCCGCAATGTCACCTGCATCATCTGTGTAAATGCCCTGGCATGCTTAATTGAACAGTATTAGTCTTCATTTTCTGTAATGTAGCATTTTTAGTCATTGCTTTGATACTCAGAATTGAAGAATTTTCAGAAGGTTGCTCTAAATTTGATGGTTTTACTACTGTTTCACTTAAATAGGTATTTAAGTGCGCAGAAGCTTCCTTTGGAAATGCTAGAATTGCAGAAAAGATGTACAGCTGATGACTCTAAAAATGTAAGTGGAGAGGATGGAGGATGTACAGATTCGGGTGAAGACCATTCATTTTCTGCTTTGGCAGCACTTCAAAGCATCAATACTTGTCCTTATGAAGTAGGAGATTTGCAAATTCTAAGCCTTGGTAAGTTTTCAATATTACTAGCACTTCATGTTTTTTTCGAATTGCTTCAATTAACCTTTTTGATCAGATCTCTGTTTTTGGTTGATGCATGCTGCATATAGCTATTTTCTGATTTCCCTTGGTGATTCCAACAGAACCATCAAAACATAACCTTTCAATATTTTTTAATTCACTTCAAACCTATCTATTCTACCACTCAAGGGTAAATTGAGTGTTTGGAAAAGAGTTCCTGAGAATAACTTGATTAGACAAGTTCTACAGTACAATATAGAGTATACTGCGTATTCATTTTTAACATAAGTCGATCCCTTGGGGCGTGTTTTTGGGGTCACAGTGTTATTTCTTGGTTATTGGCAATTTGGCGACAGCCAAATGGATATCTAGCCACAATGATGCTTACTATTTTTTCTTTTTCAGGAAAGAAAGTTGGAGACTCTGCATCTTTTGGGGATGGAAGATCCATCTGGCCTGAAGGGTACACTGCAGTGAGGAAGTTCACTTCAGTTACTGGTGAATTATTTTTTTTGGTTTTACGATGTTGCATGTCATATCCTTCTCATTTGAATATTTTAATTCCAGTTATTCTGATTCTTTAATTTTTCCTATTTTTTGTGCTTTTTGGTCGTTTAGACTCTACAGTATCTGTCCCTTATAAGATGGAGGTTTTGAGAGATCCAGAATGCAGATTCAGACCACTATTTAGAGTGACAGTTGATGGTGGTGAGCAGGTTGGTTTACTATAACATATGACTTCGCTCTAGTGGACATGCATTTCTCTGAAAATTGTATATTAAATTATCTGATGCTTATAATTCTGCATCTATTTTTTGGTAACATCCTCGAGGGATATGTTGCGTTTCACTTTCTCTGCCATATGTAACATAAGTAAAGCTGTAACTTTAATAGCCTTAGAGTCTAGACTGTCCTCTGAGAAAACAGTTCTCAGCAATACACAAAAGAGAACAGAAATCACACCAGAAGCTGTTACAAATCTTCCAGATAACTAAGCAGCGTACGATCAAAACTTGCTCCATAATTATCCTACCATTTAATTGTTCTATTACTAATTCTACCCTGTTCATTTTCTTATTTCTCCGAGAATGCACAAGACACATTTTAGGCTTGCTTTCTGCAGGTTCCACGACCTGGCCCCCATCTTTTGGCTTCAGGCTCGAACAGTCAGCTTTTTTTTTTCCTGTCCTTTTTAGAATGTTTTTTTTCCCCAGTTTTGTGTGTCTGAAGAAAAATTAAAACCTATGTACAATATGGCTCTTTGATAGCTGGAATTCTGGGTTTGTTGATTAATTGTTAAATTGCTTAACTAACTTTAAATTTTGACTTGGTTTTTCCTTTACGTTGCAAAAGATATTAGAGAATACCTCTAATGCCCATGACTTGTATTGATCTTGTTGTAAATGTTTTGCTGCAGTTCGATGGTCATACGCCGTCTACCTGCTGGAATCAAATATATGGAAGGATAAGGAAATTGGAAAAGGTTGTTTCTGAAGGTTCTGTTGCTGATGGTGCGATAGAAAGTGGCTATGAATCCGGGTCTGATATGTTTGGTTTCACCAATCCTAAAGTGGCTAAACTTATACAGGTGTGCTGTTTAATTATATGCTAATTTGTTAGTTCTGAACTGGAATTGACCAGGAAATATCTTATTTTTTCCCATAGAACACATGGTGAAATAAAGATAATTTGGATTTTGATATAGCTCAATGGTGTCAACTGTCAATCAGTCCATATAGTTAAATCCAACTAGGGAGATAAGACTGGTATTTGTTGTATGAAGAAATTTTCACTTTTGTAGTTGATGTCAACAGTGCTATTTTTTTAGCTTGTTATTTGCTGCACAAAGATAACTTTTTTTTCTTCCCGTACTCTAAAAAAAAGTTAAGCTTCATATTCTCTCTCTCTCCCCCATTATGCAATATGCTATCTTCAGGATACTGATCTAACCTGATTTTTTTTACTATAATACACACACTTTCTACTATTGTACCTGATCCTGTAAGTGTTATTTCCAGGGATTATCTAAATCCAAAGTCTCTTCGAAGAACTCTGTTTGCAAGTTAGGTTCTGGTTATAGACAGGTTCATATTAATTGGTTTGATCTCGATAAGTGCAATGTGTGTCATATGGATGAGGTACAGAGTCCCCTCTTTAATCCTTTAGAGTTCTTGCTTGTTTTTACATAGTTGCATGTCCTTTTAATTTTGTTTTGCTTTTCTGATTTTTTCATTATTCTGCTGGTCAAATTTTTTCAAGGAAAATAGAAGTATTATTTTTCTCGCTTGTTTGCCAATAATTTTATTCTATGTCCTGCTAGCTAATTGCGAGTTATTTATGTTGTTAGGAGTACGAGAACAATCTGTTTCTGCAGTGCGACAAATGCCGAATGATGGTATAACCCCCATAAATCTTTTTACATCCTTTTTTCCCTATAACTGATTGTGTAACATCAGTAAACGGTTTAACATCTATTGGGTACTGCTTAATGACCTAATATATCTACTACTTAATCCATTTATTGATGTTGAGCTGTGGGTTGTAATGTTCACTCAGGTTCATGCTAGATGCTATGGAGAACTGGAACCTGTTAATGGAAAGCTATGGTTATGCAACTTATGTCGTTCGGGTGCTCCTCCCCCACCTTGTTGCTTATGTCCACTCATAGGTATTCTGGGACTCTCTTATATTCATGCTTTGTTAAATGTTTTATTACTTTTTATTGGTTATTATAATCGAGTTTCTTCTAGGTGGTGCAATGAAACCGACAACGGATGGCCGGTGGGCTCATTTGGCTTGTGCCATGTGGATACCTGGTTTGTTTGTGTGACTTTATGTACTCTTTTTAGACTCTTTAGTTTGCTCATGTTTGCTAAGTGTTAATTTTTTCTCTCCAGAAACTTGCTTAGCTGATGTCAAGAGAATGGAGCCTATTGATGGTTTGAGTAGAATTAGTAGGGTAGGCCTTTATAACTAATAATGCCTTTCAGTAGTCCTTTTTTTTCTTTGTGTTTCAAATTTTTTATAACATTTTCATTATTTTTCTTTTACCCAATTGCTCGTTTATCATTGATCATGTTGAGTTCTATATCAGTACATAGATCAACTGTTTATCTAACTTCTTTCCCTTTAATCATGTTGCGTCTTAACAGGATCGTTGGAGGTTGTTATGCAGCATATGTGGCGTATCTTATGGTGCCTGCATCCAAGTAAGTCTTTTGAGTTTTTAGTTATAGATTATTTCCTTGGTCAACAGTCAAAATCTACCCGAAACACCAAATCCTAACGAACTAAACCACCACAAAACACCTTATGCCTGAAGAAACAGTAAAATGATACATGAATTTCACTGTCATTTAAAAAAAAAAATTATATTTATGAATTTATGTGTGGGTGCTTCAGGCTACCTCTAATCATAACCATCTAACTATTTTGTATGGTCAATATTAGCTTCTTTTGTCTCTCACTTGGTACACCTTGTACGCAAGCACACATGTATGTATTACACAATGCATGGGGCTTGGCCAGTATTTGTTGTACTAAGCAATTTCTTTTTGTTTACTAAATTATGATGATTTTGTTTTCTTTTGAAATGTCAATTCTGCATATAGTGTTCAAACAGTTCTTGTCGAGTAGCGTATCATCCACTGTGTGCACGTGCAGCCGGTCTTTGCGTTGAGGTATTTTTTTCTTTATTCAATTCATTTTTATAAGTTATATGTGATTTTGACCTTGACAGTTTGGTGTTAACTTCGATACAATAATTAGCTAAAAAGTTGATTTGAGTGTGCGTTTATATATTTATATAATTTTATGATATACAGCTGGAGAATGAGGACAGGCTCTATCTACTTTCTGTTGATGATGATGAGGATCAGTGCATTCGCTTACTTTCTTTCTGCAAGAAACATCGGCAGCCATCTCACGAACATTCCGTAGCCGATGAACGTGCTGGAGTTATGGGTCAATGTTCAGACTATGAACCACCACCCAATCCATCTGGTTGTGCTCGAAGTGGTATGATATTTGACAGTTGTTTTACTTATTGAATTTGTCATTTTATATCTTTTACTTTCTTCCTCTTGTATAATAATTTGTTCAATACAAGTAGTTTAAAGATGAATTTGCTTAACAAGGCTTGTCTTTATTTTTTTGGGCAGAGCCATATGATTACTTTGGTAGGAGAGGCCGAAAAGAACCTGAAGCACTTGCAGCTGCATCATCAAAACGTTTGTTTGTGGAGAATCAACCTTACTTAGTTGGTGGATACTGCCAACATGGATTGTCGAACAACCTAGAGCCTTCTGGCAGAGGAGTCTGCTCTAAATTCTTTTGTAGTGAACAAAGGCTGAGAACCTCTATGGTTAATGCTGCAGACAGTATACTTTCCATTGCCGAGAAGTATAAGTACATGAGGGAAACCTTTCGGAAACAGTTAGCATTTGGTAGGAAAATTTTTCTTTAATATTTTTGAAAGTGATGGGGTAAAGGGAATACTGTAACTTTTAGTTGAATGTTGGCTGTTACTGGCATGGAGGGTTATAATTTAAGATTTTGCAGTGGAGTGATCCGTCTGAAAGTAAATATTTGTTTTTGTTTTTTAAATTTTAGGGAAATCAAGAATTCATGGATTTGGCATCTTTGCAAAGCATCCATATAAAGGTGGAGACATGGTAAAGACAAATATATTGCATTTGAATGAGCCTCCTTTTATCAGAACATTTCACCTGTAAAGGATGGACTAATAATTTATTTTGTGTATTCAGGTGATTGAGTACACCGGTGAACTTGTTAGACCTTCTATAGCTGACCGGAGAGAGCGCTTTATATACAATTCTTTGGTGGTAAGTGTTTTTGAATTATCAAATGCTAGGAACCTATGAAAAGAATTTGAAAATCGACAAAAAGAAATGAAAAAAACATGTTGTTTTTGTTCTTATTGAAAGAAAGAGAATAGGAGAGAGGCCTCTTCTCCAAGAGTTTCCTCTTCTAACAAAGGATTTTTGCTTTCACAAACTGCTATCAAGTGTACATAATTCCCTCTTCTTTTCTTATTTCTGTTATTTATACAAGATATCCCCTCTAACTAACCAACTACCCTAATATCAAATGTGCTAGTACGAAGTTTTACATTATTGAGTGACAGCTAATTTGTTGGGAAAATGACGTGTCAAAATGTTGAACTGTTGTGGAACCTTTGATTGTCAGCAAGAAACAAGGATGTTACAACTATTGTACCTCTTGTGAAGGATTTAGTGACTTGTTTCTCTTTCCCTTATGCAGGGTGCTGGAACATATATGTTTCGGATTGATGATGAACGAGTCATTGATGCTACTAGAGCAGGAAGCATTGCTCATTTAATAAATCATTCCTGTGCAGTGCGTTCTTTCCCCCCCTTTTTTTTTAACATTATC
Organism: Cicer bijugum; assembly: GCA_037974875.1. NCBI lineage: Eukaryota > Viridiplantae > Streptophyta > Magnoliopsida > Fabales > Fabaceae > Cicer > Cicer bijugum. Next base: position 109,669 of record JBBPBT010000958.1, on the reverse strand, counting down.
CTATTAATTTATTTCCTACTTGTTAAACATTGCCATTTCAATCTGCATTCTTCGTTTGATGTATGAGATTCACTTGATTTTGTTTTAAAATTCACATTGTTTAGCCAATTATTTGAGTACTGCAGTCTGAAGGTTTCTAATTTTAATTTTGGGGATTTGCATTCTTGAGAAAACTTTGGCCTTGTCATGACATATTAACAGATATGTAGCATCTAGACATTGTTAAACGACCTTTGATGTATTGCATTTTTTGTGGAACAATTTGATTAGGACCTGCAAAGCTATGACCATACATAGTTGCCCCATTAAATATACGTTCTACATTGACTTCAGTTTGGAAATACTACAATTTGATTTATTTGCTGAAGAAGCTATACAACCCATTTTCATTGCTGAAGAAAATAATCAATTGCTTATCTATATTATTTTTGTTTTTACCCAGCCAAATTGCTATTCAAGAGTCATCAGTGTTAACGGCGATGAGCATATTATAATATTTGCAAAGAGGGACATTAAACAATGGGAGGAGCTTACATATGATTATAGGTATCTTTCTTCTTCAAATAAGTAAAGATACATTCACAAAAAGGACCATAAAAAACTTGCTTTTGTGTGTGTAACATTACAATTTCCAAAGATAATATAATTCCTCATAATATTGTGCTGACTTTCTTTAATTCTTGTAATAGATTTTTCTCAATAGATGAACGGCTTGCCTGTTACTGTGGCTTCCCAAAATGTCGAGGTGTAGTAAATGATACCGAGGCAGAAGAGCGAGCTACTACCCTATATGCACCACGAAGTGAATTAGTAGATTGGAAGGGAGAATGAGGTAAGCAAAAATTATCTTCCTTTCTGTCTGACATCTTTGGTGAATACTGAAATTGAAAGCATCACTTTAATTGATTTGGACTATTGGGGGTTTGGCAGTCTGCAATTTAAGCTATGATGCAAAGAGACAATTTTTTACTATTATAAAATTTGGAGATGACCTCTGTTTTGGGGATCTGGGAGGAATTTCTTTAGGCTGAGGTTCACTTTTTGTGCTTAGTCAAACTTTGAGGAAGACCTGATCTGAACATACTAATTACTGACTCCCAAAATGGATGGTTTTTAACATGGATTTGAGTATTTGTTGGCAATGCCAGCAGAATCAAAATTCGACTTCGGTTCTAAATTGGTTGAGTTAACATCTCTTATCGATTTGAGATATGGGCAAAGTAGTTTTTATAAGGCTTCAATAATTTTCATCTCTTGCGTTAGCTTTTGGGGTTGAGTTAGGTTTGTTTATTTGGTCAATGGTCGAGTTTGGTTTAAAGTCCACATTCTAAGATAGTGTTGGAGCCTATTCTAGAGATAGTTGAGATCCTTCATCGACTAGAGATATGATAGTAGTCCTTATACTGCTTGGACTGTCCTCACCTCTTGTGCTAGCTTTTGGGGTTGTTAGACTTAGACCAGAAGCCCAAATTCAAAGAGGTTGCAAGACTTTGTTTTCCATTATTCTTAATTTTGTTTGTGTGTGTATATGTATCATAAATTTTTCTGGTTTCATTGTTTTTTTAGATTTCATGTGGGTTTTAGTGTGAGCTGTCTCGAGCGAATATACATCTATTTTGTTACATATGTTTGATCCTTATTTTATGTGTACTTCTGCTCTGTCATTTCATGAAAATTTATTTATACAATATTAAATGAATGCTAGTTTCTTGTAGAAATATTCAGTCACAAGGACAGAATATTTGTTAGAAGAAAGTAGTAAGAAGATTATCTGTCAACCTACTATGCCAACGGACCCCTGGAACCTAAGTTATCTTGTCTCTCATGTCCTTGATCTTGACTTAGCAAGTCGTGTCTTTTTTCCTGTGGCTATATTTCTGAGGTTACTTTTCTTGAGTCAACACCACAGATGTCTGTGAACGTGGTGATTAAATTGGTTCTGCACCACAAAACACGTCTTTGATTTACTGTCATTTGTTGTCTGTTGAGATTGAAGCAACACTGTTGTTTGTTCAAAACCCATCATTTCAATTTCAAATTCAGTAGTTATCTACTCTTGCTAGTCGTTATTCCGTCATACCTCTCCCCATTTCATTGTTTTTATTTTGTTTTGCAGATTTTTAATCCTAATATTATGCATTCAAGATCCTTCTGAAGATGGACTGTTTGTCCAACAACTTTTGTCATGGATTCTGCCATTTCTCCAAAAGTACAGTGTTGTACACAAGTCGTCTGATTCTCCCCATTAATTCATAACCCAAACTGAGCGGTTTATGTTGGCTCAAGGTGGCTGGTTTCCTTGGTATTCAGGTTATGGTAATTGGAAAGACGCAGCATTTTTTTAATAAATAGTTTACATTTGAAATTCATTGTCACAATTTAAGGCTTCTGTTTATCCTCAACCAACTTAACGATATATATTGTAACTTGCCATTGGATAAGTACAGTTGAAGTTATATCAAACCTTCATTAAATTGTGTATAAATTGAGAATTTTAATTTATGTAATTGCTAATTATGTCAATTTGCCTCTGAAATGATACATGTATATATACAATTAGCAAGCATGAATAGTCATTAATCAATACTATGTATCCAATAAAGGTCAATACATCTTAGGTTCAGTGTTGCTGAATATTGGCCATGGCGGATAGGGATTTCAACTGACTGCCATACAAAGGCAGTGGCATGGTGGAGGAAAAGACAAATTTTTTAAAGAGAAAAAACATACCTGACCCGAACCCATGCACATAATGGGTTAAAACACTAAACCCTAAAAACGTCTGCAAAACTTTTCTATCCCTCTCTCTCTTCTCTCTACGTCTATGTTCTCTCCTCTTCTGCATGCGGTGCGACCACCTCTTTGCTGCCTTCAACCAGCTCTCGCGTCTTTCTCTGTTTTATTTGTTTCTTTCATTTTCTGCACTACTTCTTTCCATACTTCATTTTTTCTTCATATTCTCTTGTATTTTTTTCCTCTTTTTTATGTTACCATTTTCTGCTCTATTTATGCACGTTATGTTTTCATCTATTTTCAATACTTCATTTTTTAAAATTTCCTTTTTCTGGTTTAATTCATGCTCAATTTATGTTTGTAAACATTCAATTTTTTAAATTTGTTTTTCTTTTTATGCTCTGTTTTAATTAACTTTTTTGTTTTTTAAAGTATTTTAATTGAGTTTTTTAAATTATTTTTTCTGATTGTGACAAATGATATTATCTATCAATTAAGTACACTATTCTTGACATATTTTGATAGTCTTTTGTTGTTTTAGTTATTTCTGTTGTTTGTGTGTTTATATGTATAGAGGATGTTAGAATATTAGAAAATATCTTATAGTATCTTTTATATTATATTAGAGTATCTTGAGTTATTTTCTATAATCAATTTATAATCATAGATAATCTTAGAATATCTCTCATTATTATTATGATTTATTCTTAATTTAGGATTTAGTCTATGTTTCTCTATAAATAAAGATTAATATTGAGTCTTTTGTAATCAATAAAACATTAAGCTATTATCAATAATATTCAAACCTTTATTATTTTCTCTCTTTCTTTTCTCTAAAATCCCACAATTTCAACATGGTATCAGAGCATGGTTCGGCTTGATGGGGGAGCAAAATTAAGGACTTGGATCAAGTGGATCAAGTCTAAGGGGAGATTGTTGGGTATTCAATTATGAGTTGTTAGTTCCACATTGATTAGAAATGGTGGCTGTATTGGATATATAAGGAGAATGACTCATACACCTAATGCCTTAAGGTTTTGGGTTGATATGTGGTGTCTAAGTCTCTTATTAATCATTGTTTAGCCCATTCCGAATGTTATGCTCCATCGGACTCCCCAACAAGTGGTATCTAGAGTCTATTTCGATTCTCCTTGAACGATCTAGCCTCTATTCCGCTGCCGAGTTCCCAACGATTAGGGAATATAATCATAGTTTCTCTTTTCTAACATTTCATCATTCGTTAAGATTTTTTTTCTTCGATAAACCGTGTCTCAATTTCGATTTACCCATTCTTTGTAGTTTTTCGTTTATTTTTCAGCAGATTAGTCGCAACACTGTTCATCGCGTGGTACTGTTCACCACAAAAAAA
>JBBPBT010000958.1:83930-98494 GCA_037974875.1 Cicer bijugum | reverse complement strand
TTTGAGAAATTAGTCATATTAGTTTAAGGTAAGCTTGGCCTATCTTGATCAATTTCTATCTATACTATTGTTTTTTTAAATTTTATTTTACGGAAAATCATTTTTGTAAAAAATGTAATTTTTTATGATTATTTATTTTATTCTTGTTTCAGCTTTTGGAAATAATCATAATATGAACACTATCTTGATAGTGATGAAAAGTCATTTAATGGCATATAGGAAGTAATCTATTTGTAATGTGTGTAATGGATAAGAGTTAATGATGAAAAGATAATTTTTATTTTATGATCGTAAACAATCACAATTTGGTTTTAAATTCTCAAATTTTTTATTACATTGTTATTCATATAATTTCAAAAATTATATGTTTTGTAGATTGTAATTATTATTTTTGGATAGAAACATAGCAATACATTAGATGTTATGTTACTATTTTCCCTCTACTAGAGTTTGAACCTTGGTTTTTAACTCCTTCAACTCTTAGCTTAAAGTTGAGCTGACCAACCTCATTGTAGCTTGTAATTGTAATTGTAATTATAATTATAATTATAATTATTACTTATTACAGATTCTTTCTCTTGGACTGCTTGGAAGTTTCTGAATTTCTTTCTGAAAAATTCTCTCTTGTATAAGAATATTTATATGTACGTTGAGTTCATAGACGCACTTCATGTCACAAACTTACTCTTCATTCATTGTTGTTGATACTTGTAAATCTATTGTTTTTCTATATTACATGTTTTTGATATTGTTCATGCTTCACTCTTCCATCATTGTCTCCCAATTTAGTCTTATCTGTACTGGACCGCTCCTTCAACTTTATGTTGTATCAACTGTTCCATAACTTAATTTTGACTCTTACTTCACACAAGACTTGAATACAAAAATGCAATTCGATCTAGATATGAATCATGAGGTCTCTACATTCAATCATCTTCATCGTGATGTGTTGTTTTCGCGTCTCTTGATCTCATTCATTGTCTCTAGTTCATCCAAGTTTGGATATGTAGAATTGGTCGATTTTTCATCTCCTTTTATTTGATAAAGAAATAATAATTTGTCTCTAGTCCTTTGACGTAATGTCAAATATATTCTAAGATGTTTTGTATATTCTAACATTTCTCAAACTAAAGTTTCCTTAAGTTTTAAGAATATTACAAGATAATAATACATTACCCCACACATAGAATAATGCATAAAAAACCAAACAAAAATTGAGCTTCACCATTTAGAAGGTTCAAACCAATAATATCAAAGACCCCCCAAAAAATTAAACTTGAAACTAAGTCAAATAATTGCTTCTATGATGGAATCAAGATTAGTGCATCCGGGACGAACTTAAGGTTAATGCACCGGGGAAAAGGTTGGCATGGAGAAGTAAATATGATAGGGTTGCCTTTTAATGTTGTGAAGTCAAAAAGCTTCAAGTTGATGATTGAAGCTGTTGAACATTATGGGCCACACATGAAGCCTCTAAGTTACCATGATATTAGGGTTGCCTTGCCAAAAAAGGAACTAGGGCTCACAAGAAAATGTTTAAGGCGCTTGAGGTAGCTGATTTATGTTGGTCTTGGAAAAATATTTAGAAAACAAGTATCCTAAACTTGTTTGGACTGTGTGCTGTCCATTGTGTGGATTTAATGTTGGAAGACATTGGAAAACTGCCTGATGTTAAAAGGGCCATAGGAAAAGAGAAATTTTTTGTTGCGTTCATCTACAACCATTCCATAAATTGGTTAGAAGTTCAGTGACAAGATTTGCAAAACATTCCTCTTTCTTCAAAGTTCAAAGGTATAAATAGAAAGCCAATTTGAGAAGATGTTCGTATCAAAGGAGTGGCTGAACACAGACAACAAAGAGGCCAAGGGAAAAAGGGTATATGGTATCGTTCTCATGACATCATTTTGAAATGATGTTCTATTCTCTCTCAAGGTGATGGGTTCGCTAGTGCAAGTTGAGACATGTTGATAATGAGAAAAGAAAAAGTAGGCAATGGGTTACATGTGTGAGGGGGCAATGGATGGGGCAAAGGAATCTATACTAATAGCTTTCAATGGAAATGCGAGTAGGTACTATGATATTTTTGCAATAATAGACAATATATGTGGGTGTCAACTCCATCGTTCATTGCTACAATGACCCAAATGTTGGCAAAGGTAAATAAGTGATAAATGAAATCTATTCAATCATTGATAAGCTTACTATAAACACATATGAGAATGATAGAGCTCTAACTAAGATTGCTAATTATAGGAAAGTGCAAGACATATTTGACATACCTTCTAGGCTTCTACAATTAATCAAAGTTCCACTTTGCCCCCTAGTATGTTGTTTTGTTAATTTAAAATTGTATACTCAATAGTTGCAAATTATAATGCTAATTTTATTGCATTCCAGCCGAGTGGTGGACCATGTATGGAATTACGTTTCAAATTTGCAAGTGATTGCAATCAAAATGTTAAGCCTGACATGTAACTCATCATGATATGTGCAATTGGAATGCTTTTGATCAAGTAAGTAAATGTTAAAGGGTTGTTTATATATAGTTAAATGTAGTGAATTTAGAATTACATATTTTATCTAAAAAATTATAATATAAATTCATTTTATGAACACAAGCAAACTTAAGTCTTAATTTTTGTAAAGTACAACCAAGCTTTTAAAGACCATTTGGATAATGTTGAAGAATCAAGAGAAATTAAATTTGATTCTCTATGATTTTATTTTATTCTCTTCAGTTTTATTTTTATGACTATGTGATTATTACTATTGTAGTTTATTTTTCGATATAAATAGTCTCATACTGTAATAATAAAGCATGGAAGTAATAATCCTTTACTTCCTTCATGATATCTAAAGCTCTAGATTAAGATTCTAAGGTAAAGTGGCCCACCACTAATGGCGGACGACAACGTGACACACAACAACGTGGAAGGCGATTCTTATTGTTATCAACAACGTGGAAGGCGGTTCTTATTGTTATCAACGGCAGAGATGATATTGCTGATATACCAGAGAAGTGGTCGACAACAACAACCACACAGACTGTGGACTGAGTGTCACCGACAACCAGACTGGCAGCGACAATGTGAGCAGTGGTGGGCGAGGCAATTTCTTTGGTAAAGGCGATTTGAATAATGATTTCTTCAATATCTTTGGCCATGAAGAAGCTTCAAATGCCTTTGAAATTGAGGTTCATAAACTCAATGGAAAATATTATGTGAAACAGTTTCGTGCCGCAAGATTGATACTAAACGGTAAGGGATAATATGGTTTCCTCATGGAGAAGGTGCAAATGCCTACATTAGCAGATCCAAATTACAAGTTTTGGTAGTCTGAGAATTGTGATTATTGTGTGGCTAATTAGCACTATGGAGCCAACAATTGGAGAATCCTTTGTACAAGAGCCAACAATTGGAAAACCCTTCATTTTCTGCATTTATCTCTCTGTTGCATAAATTCCAAAAAATGTAAAGGATGCTCTAAAAGTTTCAAAGTGGCAGGAAGTTGTTCTTGAGGAGATGGGAGCTCATGAGAAGAATAAAGCTTGAAGAGGCATGACTTTACCCACAGGAAAGAGTAATGTAGGCTGTAAATGGGTATTTACCGCATAATATAATTCAAATAACACAATCGAAAGGTACAAGGCACACTTGGTTGCTAAAAAGTTTATTTACACATGTGACATACACTACTTAGAGACTTTTTCTCCCGTTGTCAAATTAAACAGTGTTAGAGTTCTCTTGCTCCTTAGTGGTGAACTTAGATTGGTCACTTAACCAACTTGACGTAAAATAATGCTTTTTTAGTGATTTAGAGGAAAAATTGTACATGGATAGTCCTCCAGGCTGTAGACAAGTTTGGTTCAAATGTGTGCAAGTTGCAAAAATCACTATTTGTTCTTGATCAATCTCCAACGGCTTGGTTTGAAAAATTCACTCGGTTAGTTAAGGCAAAGATATATGCTGGGACAATCAAACCATACTTTATTCATGAAATTTTTCAGCAATGGTAAGATTGCAATTCTAATTGTTTATGTGCATGATTTTATTCTCACATGAGATGATATTGTTGAGATGGAAAGATTGAAGAGAAATTTGACCAAAAAATTTGGGGTCAAAGATTTGGGTGCACTTGAATACTTTCTTGATATGAAGATTGCTCTCTCAAAGAAAGGATTTGTAGTTTCTCTGTGAATATACATCCTAGACCTCTTGGAGGAAATTAGGATGAGTGGGTGTAGATCGGCATATACCCTTATGGAATTAAATAGAAAACTTAGGGAGAAAGGTAATCTTCCTGTTGATATCGGAAGATAATAGAGGGTAGTTGACAAACTTATTTATCTAACTTACTCTAGACTTGTCATTGCTTTTTTTTATGAGTTTTGTAAGTCATTTCATGCATTATCCCTATGAAGAATGCTGGAGGTAGTTTATTGAATTTTAAGATACTTAAATCCAATCTTGAAAAAGGTTTGTACTTTAAGAAAACCATGAGAAAGATGTCTCTATATATTGGATCTGATACTGACAAACCACTACTAGATATTGTGTCTATATCTAGGAAATCTAGTTACTTAGAGAAGTAAGAAACAATGTGATTGCTCGAAGTAGTGCATAAGCCAAATTTAGAGCAGTGGTTCAAGGAATGTGTAAACTATTGTGGATTCATACTCATGGAAAAACTAAAATTGAAAGCGGACTTACTCTTAAAATTGTTTTGTGACAACACAACAATAAGTATAGCTCACAACCCTGTGCAATATGTCAAAACCAAGCTTATTAAGATTGATTACCACTTCATAAAAGAGAAAATTGATGCCAAAATTACATGTGTACCACCATGCTGATATTTTCGACAAAGTTTGGCAAGGTCTAATTTTGAGCGACTTATAGCCAAGTTGGGCATGATAGATATTAATGCACCAACTTGAGGAGGGGTGGTAAGGATTCAAGGAAATTCAAATTTGATTTGATTTTATTCTCTTTAGTTTTGTTTTTATGATTCTATCATTATTAGTCATTATTACTTGTAATTTCTTTTCCTGTATAAATAGTTAAAGATTGTAGTAATAAAACATGAAAGTATTATTCCTTTTCTTCTGATAACAAGGATTTTTAAATGATCATGTTCTCCTCAACAATTGGAGTATTGTCACATGATCTATTCTTGGGAAGTTGTTGCTGTTGGTGATGCATTGTGAACTAATGAACCAACAAGTTGCATTGTGAAAAAGAGTTTGAATCAATGATGAAAAAGATAATATTGATGTGGTAGAATTTAGAAGTTAAGATGAGTCGGATGTGGCAGCATGATTTTGATTACTTTTAGAACTTTATTTTAATGGGTGTTTTATTTTGACGACTTTTAGAACTTTAATTAGTAGTTAAATTATATTAGGTTTTGATTTTTAAGTTGGTATCAAATGACCAAAGTTAATTATAATTATTAAGTATGATTACTCGTTTAACTGTGTATTTGGTTATCTTTGAGTATTTATGTATCATGTTTGGATTTATGTTATAGTTTGTTAACTGTTTCTTAGTCTTTGCAATTGCGGCTATCCCACTATAGGTTTTGAAGTCTCCGCTATTGGATTAACAACATATAGACAACTGTCTCATGACAGCTAGCTTTAGTTAGATTTTGTTAGAGTCCGTTAAAGAGTTAGTTAAAACTGTATCTGCTATAAATACAGTTGAACTATCATTGTAATCATTCAAGAAAATTAGAATGAATTCGGAATATACACTCATTCAGTTTTTCTCAGTTTCTTTCATTTCCTGCCTTTTTCAATTCTAACATGGTTATCATCTTGTTCAATGTTCGCGATGTATTCACATGTGTACCTGAAAGATTACTAATCGCTATCCATTTATAAAAATACAATGGCTTCAGAGTCAGGCTAACCTTTTCCTTGACATATTTTTCTTACAGGACATCGCAAGATTACATAAATAAGGATACCGTCGTTGAGAAATGCCAGGAGTGGAAATGAATAATTGGAAGAAACACTTAACTAGAACAAAGGCCTTGTCAATTTGTAGTATTTCATTTTTTTAGAGTTCGAATAAAAAAAAAAATTATTGATGTTACTAAAAGTGGATTGTGGGGGTACAATTAAAATTTACTTCTAATATCAGAGTAAAATTCCTGTAATCTGCAACTCTTATTGTACAATGGTATATCAAAGGAATACCGAATTTTGGTGTGAACTTCTTTTTTTTATTTCCAATTTTATAATTTTTTATCAATAAAATAACTGAATTTTAAAATTTATGTTATTTATTATATATATGATAGGATATCAAGTTTTGGTTTAAACATTATTTTCTAATTTTACCTTATGTTTAACTTATACCTTAGTTCAAGATAATGTTCTCATGGTATGAATAGCAGCAATGAGGAAATGAAGCAGAATGGAAAATAAAAATGGGAATTATCTAACAGTTACAAAACAAAAAGCATAAATAAACTGTTGTTCCATCAATCAAAGCAATAACATGAGTAGTTCCAATTTAAACTTTTAACCAGCACACACAAATCAAACTTCAAATATGAAAGCCAATCACAGGTATGATCACTCCTCAGTTAGGTAGATATTAAAATGCAGGATGGTATCCACCCCGTCTGTGGTGTGTTGATCCTCATTCAGAAGTGTCTCAAGTGCAGCATATCCTCCAGCATTCTCATACTTCCCAGTCCCACCAATCACTGCTATCTCAGATTCCGGCGACGCCGTCCTATGAACCCCAAACAGACTAATAGTGTCCTCAACCCCATCATGATGCTCACCACCATGCACCAAAACAGTAAGTACTATTGTCTTACTAGTACCATCCAATGAACTTGCCAAGTAAAACCCTTGTGCTCTTCCTATAACAGAAGAATCCAACTCATGCTCTTCTGTTAACTGGTCATCAATCACTGTCACAGAACCAAACATCAGCTTCTGGATTGTAAATCCAGCAGGGAGATTACCCGCCGAAACAAATGGCTGATTGTTTCCGCCGCTAACAGTATTGCTAGTGCCACTGTTTTTGAATACTGTAGAGGATTGAGCAGCACTGAGACCTACAAGGTTTGGGAGATTGTTGTTTGTGACAATACCATTGAGCTTAGGGTTAACTAATGGAATTCCTCCTGTGATTGGAAAGAGATTGTTGTTAAGCTTGGAAAATGGTAAACCAGTTACATCAGTGTTTGCTACAATTCCTGCTACCACTCTTGCTGATGGATGTGATCCACCAAGTATGTCATGCATGAAGAATGACAACGAAGGCTCTTTTGCCGCTGGCTTTGCTGTCACCGGTGTCACACCAGAAACAACTGGAAGTGGAACTTCAGCTTTTGGAGTTTCCACCGTGGTAGGACTTACCACTGGAGGAATATCCTCAACTGGAGTTTCATTTTCCGACACTATAGGGTCGGCATCGGTATCATCTTTGCCGGATTCCGTTGTTGTGGTGGCTGCAGGTGTTTGGCTACTTGGAAAAGTGGTAATAGGGCTTACCTGAGGTATGTTTGTGGCAGAAGGAATTGCAGCTCCAGGTCCTGGTAGATTACCTATAGCTTGAGGTTGAGATTCAACTTCATCTAGGAATCTAGCAGAGTTGGCAATCAAAAAGGTTGTGGTTAAGAGGAAGAGACAAAGTGTAACCTTCCATGTGTTAGGATTGTGTAGGAAAAAAACATTGGCCATTTTGCATAAAAACTTGTATTGCAAAGTGAGGATGCGAGTTTTGTTAGGATTTGAGAGATTTTGTTTTGATGAAGTACATTTGTGATTATGTTGTTTTATATAGTGAAGGGTTTGTGTAATTAATCTTCAATGAGTGGAGTTGATAGAATATTTGGTTAAGGAAAATGAGGGAAAATAATCTTAATGGAGTTGTTATGTTTGTTATGTGTGTTTTGGTTAAACCAACTCCTCAGTGTTTAGTATTGGCATTTGGAACCAATAGAGGTTATATGATTTAATCACATCTCAATTTCTTAAGAAGAAATTCCATTAATCTAGTTTAAAATTCACGTTATAAAACCAATATAAGAAACCCAACATATGAACCATAAAAGTTAAATTCTTATGAGTTCGATTGAATACCAATGCTCCTAATGCAAAATCAACTCAAAATTTAATTTTTTTATAAATTAATGAAATATAAAATAATAAAATAGCTTAAATATTGGTTGTTAGATACTGTATCAAACCAATTCACCAACATAAGAGTTTTTAAGTGTATAATATTTTTTAAAAGTCACTACACACTTGAAGTTCTTACGTTGGGATTTAGATATTTATGGAATTGTATTCATACAAAAAGTTTGCTTGTTACCTAAAAATAAACAAAAGTTTGCTTGGTTTTAGATTTGCATAATGAAAACAAACAGTTGAAGAAGAATATATTAGCTTCCATTATCTTAGGTCGTTGTTAATTTATTTGAACAACGAAACTACAAAATTTTCTTATCATCATTCATGTAAAAAATATCTCTAGTACCAAACAATGACAATTGGTCGGTGAAATGAGCAACGCTGAAGGAGTTGTAACAAAAGCTTCAGATTCAAACTTTAAAGAAAAATTTATAATCAATCAAAGCAACTCAATAAATACAATTATACCTATTACACAACAAGAATACATTGAATTTATGACAGCCGACAAAGAAAGCATTTGTGGCGGCCTTAGACTGCCACAAATAAGGTGATCGGAAACCTTAATATTAAAAATTGATATTATATAATAAATTAATATCAATATAAATTTAAAATATAATATTTAAATTAATTTTAAATTTAAATTAAATATATTATATGTAATAAACTAATATCAATATAAATTTAAATTTAAAATATAATATTACAATTTAATTAAAATTAAAATTAAATTAAAATTAAAATTAAATTAAAATTAAAATTAAATTAAAATTAAAATTTAAAAATTAAAATAACTATTATATATTAAAATATAATATTAATATTAATTAAAGTAATTACTATCAAACCAAATAAAATATTCTAAAATTAATAAATCATGTATTACAAACCAAAAATTAAACACACCATAATTAAATAGGACAAGATATAATGTACTCATATAATAAATTATTATCAAGACTATAATTATATAAACCGAAATAAAATTTTAAATGATGTTTAATGAAATTTTTCATAAAATAACTCCTAGATATATAAACAAAAATAGAGACTATTAAAGTATATAAATTTTTTGTACAAACTCAACTACAACTCATTTTAATAACTAACAGCAAATATTAATATCGTCGATTTTAATAATATTTTTTTTAAAAATAGTTATATTAAAATCAATAAATTTTACATGTGTTCACATTTTTATTTATCAAATATTATGTAAACGACATAATTTCTATTGTTTTTATAATAAATCTATTATAACACATATTTTACTAATCTATATTTTAAACATAATATAAATATATTTATAACATTACATATTTTACTAATCTATATTTAAAATATATAAAATACTAACTTGATGTCGGGTAGTGTTTGACTTGAAGCTTTCATAGAGCTGACAATTCTTCGAAGTAAACACAATATATCACCACTCTGAAAATAAAAATTCAATAATATTAATTAAATAAATAACTTCAAATCAAAAATAAAATTAAAAAACTAAATATATAATATAAACTTACCAAAATTCAATATAGTAAAGAAAAAACTTGGAGAAATAATTTTTGTAGAGAGAAGGTGGAGAGAAAATTTAGAAAGAAGGTTTAGAGAGAAGGTAGAAGTGAAAAATGATAAGAGTAGTAGAGGGATATTTATAGAAAATGGTTGATCATTTGTGGCGGCCAAAGCAGCCACAAAAGCCAACCGTACAAAATCCTTTCTGGCGGCCACAAATGACTTGCTTTTTGTGACGGCCTTTACCCTCACAAAGGGTTGATTTTGTGGCCGCAAAAACTCTCACAAAAGGCTCCAATTTCAGCTGAATTTTGTGGCGGCCTAAGCCCTCACAAAATGACAACGTTGTGATTTTGTGAGGGCTTAGGCAGCCACAAAATCCAGCTAAAATTTTAGTCTTTTGTGAGGGATTTTTCAGCCACAAACAAAGACTAATTTTGAATTTTTGTATTTATGAGGGATTTTTCGATCACTAATTTGTGAGGGATTTTTTCGGCTACAAAATATTTATAAAGTTTGCCACAAATCAGGATATTTCTTGTAGTGTTATCAAAGAAATGTAATATTATTGTGTAAAACAGATATTGTACTAATAGCTATGGAAATATTGATTCATGTTTTTTAACATTTGTTGAACATCGGAGAAAGAAAGTGATAAAAAAAAAAAAAAACAATAACCACATTAAAAAATTGATGCATAAATCTTAAAATACTTTGCTAACAATGAAAATAAATTATATAAAAATAGTAAAGAAAGTAAAAACATATTGAAAATATATTATTATTTTTGAACATAAATATAATATTTTTTCAACTTTTTTATTATATCTTTATTATTCTATTTTTTGATAATTTATTTATTTATTTTTCCATAGATTTCCTTAACGGGAGGAAATCCTATTCGAGGCGCGTCAGACACTAAATATGAGTCAAGTGGAGTCTAACTCCTTCCGCTAAACCAAACAATGTTGGTAAAATTATTATATTAATTTTTAGCTTTTATAATAAGAAATAGTAAGAGAAAACAAACTGATAGAATACATCAATTTTAGAATATATCAAATTGAGAACAATAACTTTAAGAGAAAACGAACAATTTTTTTATACTAGAAAGTGATATTAATTCATTCAAATCGATAGAATACATCAATTGAGAACAACAAAAAATCTAAGTTGCTAAAATAAAAAAAAGTTCAATTTACAAACAAACTCACAACATTAAAGTTAATAATATAAACAAAAAAATAGATACAAATGTCATAAAATTAAAGTACATAGAATATCCAATCATGCATCTCCGTTTGTAACACTGACAACATCTAAGTCATTGATTGAATTTGTAATAAATCAAAACTAATAAGTCAATTTGAATCAAACGAACATCCACAATAAGACGAGAAACCAAATAAAGATGCACCAAGATGATGCATAAAACAAATATTGTACTCATACAAAGAAATCACAAACTCAAAAGGAAAACTAAATCTGGGTTGAAATAAAATGAGAAAAATGATTTAGAGGGCTAATTCTAGGTAAAACAATGGCCATAAACGATCCTTTTTCAATGGATGAAGAAAAAGTGAGGTTAGGTTTTTTTACGATACACCATAAAGTCTCACATTGTTTGAGAGTTGAGGGTAAGAGTAGTTTTAAATACTCATACTCAATCTACCGATGCATTTTTCACAAAAGACAAAACTGTGAGAGCTCACATAAGTCCAAACTGGACAATACCTTAGAATGGTGATGATGCATACTTGAGGTTGGAACATTGACACCGTATGTGGAAATGAACCCACGAGGATCTTTGCCACACACGAAAGATTATAGACCCTTTAGTCCTTAGTCTCAACTAAGGGGCTAGTGTTTCGGTACACCAAAAGTCTCACATTACTTGAGAGTCGAAATCAAAGATAATTTATAAACAACTACACTTTTCTGTTGAGATAAAATTCCAAATTAATGTTTTGATGATAATTAAGCAAAAGTTAATTAAGACTTCTAATTATGATTATAAATGTTTTGGTATTTAACATGTGTGTTTGAATGTGTTAATTAAAGATATGTACTAAGTATTTCAAGCAAGATCATATAAAAAGAAGCAAGTACATTCAGAGAAACGAATAACATTCTTGATAGAGTTCTATAAAACGAAGAACGCTCTCAACAGTTCCAAGATAACAAGAATGATCAAATTCTTAAAGAAGAGATTGGTTTTTTCATTTACAATTTGTTTCCAGTATTTGACAAGAAATATACAAGGATCATTTTAATAAAAGAATCACTTCAAAGAACAAAGGCAAAAGTTGTGATTCATTCTCACTTCTGAGTTGTTTGCTCACATGATACAAAGCATGAAATCACTTCAGACAACTATCAAAGAAAACTTAAACCTCAGTAGTCCTCAAAGCATAAACGAAGATCGTTCTTGCTTTGCAAGAACGTTCCTCCTTTAAGCCGGATCTTATCCACTTACTGACACATGACACTTGGACCATTCTCAATAGACAAATGAGCTGTCATAAGCCCTATTGAAGTCTATAAAAGAAGCCTCAAGATGAAGAATAAGGCAGAGCTTGAAGTGCAAAGCAATACGTCACTCATACAATCATATTCGAAATCTCTTAAACTTCTCAATCATTTCAAAGATTCAATTATGTTCTTAACTAGATATCAGAATCATTTTTGCTGAGTTCTAATCCAAGAATTAATCTCAAACACGAGTTGAGCATACTCAGATTCTACCAATCTCTTTAAATCATCAGTTGGTAACTCAAGATTATTGTGTTAAAATAGTTTGAGTAATTTGTAAAAATCCTTTAATGTTTAAAATGTAATGTGTAAAAATCATCTCTAAAGATTGAAAGGTAACCTGTGAAAATTCTTTGTAAGTTGAAAGGTAATATTTTGTAACATATCAAGATTGATATGAAAAGTCTGTGTGAAAATCAAGAATGATCTTGCTGTGAGCACTTAGTGGAAAATATCACAATTGTGAGGATTGGAGTAACCCGTTTTTGGTGAACCGATATATATCTGTGTGATATCTCTTCCCTTATCTCTATTTACTTTTTATCTTCTAATCATATATTATATAGATAAGTTAAAATTGTACGTTTTCACTAACCAATAACGTTTTTCATTTATAACCAAGATTAATCTTGTGTTAAATACTTTGAGTTTTAACAAAAGTTTTTAAAAAGGGACAATTACAATTCAAACCCCTATTTTTATAATTGACATTGTTTCTTCGTCTTCAACCAACTAAGACACATTTTCAAAAAGTATAAATATAAAAATTCACTCAAAACTAAAAATAGACAATACCTAAAAAATGGTGTGATGCTGAGTTAAGGTTGTAACATGTTTTTTCTCGTAAGCCGGATGCAACTATTTATATAAAATAAACAATTGAGAGGTCTATTCATCTTTAGATTGTTATCATTGAATATAATTTTAAATATCTTCTATTTGCCTAACTCAATTTTGTTGAATGAGAGACAAATTTATTTTGAGGTGGTCCTATTCAAATAAGGGTATGCAGGGTTTTGTACCACGCACCCCCCTATTTTACCTGCCACCCCCCAGTCATGAGTAAAAGACCAGTTTACCCTCAATTTCATCTATAAAAATCCAAAAGAAAAATTAATTTTCATTTTTCACCCAAGTAATTCGAAAGTTTCAAAGCTCCGAATCTTATCCTACCGATCCTCAAAAGTTTGAAAGTTTTGAATCTCAAAAGTAAGTAACATTTGAATATTGCAAATATTCGAAATGTATGAAACAGAAAACCTTCGAAACTTTGCATCAGTTTGAAAGGTTCTAAATGCAAGGCTCGAATATTTGAAATCTTCGAAACCATGAAACATTCGAAAGTTTCATGGATTTAGAAAGTTTCGAAATAATGATGCTTGAAGGAAATAAAACTTTCGAAACTTTGCATCAGTTTGAAAGATTCGAAATGCAACTTTCGAAAGTTTGAAAGGTTCGAAACAATGAAACTTTCGAAAGTTTCAAGGATGTATAAAGTTTCGAAATAATGATTATTGAAGGAAATGAAACTTTCTAAAATTAGGTCGAAAGTACGAAAGATTCGAAATGTGCATTTTGAAAGTTTAAGAAACGAAAGTTTCGAAATGCTTTTTTTAATAATAAATTAATAATAATAAATAAATAGTAATAAATAGTAATAATTAATACAAATAAATAGTAATAATTTCAGTCCAAATGTAACAAGCTCAGTATAGTTCAAATCTGAAAATTACAAGCAGGCCCAATACATTTTGAGTCTGTCCAACTCTAATTTTCCTTTTTCAGCTGGAGATTGCTGTTTGCACCTCCATCTTTTTCATTTTTTATGACAGCGTTATTTTTATTTATTTTTCTTAAAATATTCATTTTTCAAAATTCAAATTTGGGAGGTAATTTCGTCAAAAATTATTTGGGAGGTAATTGTCACTTAAAAAAACATAATTACACAGTAACCATTACACTTTTGAAATTATGTTTCCAAAAGGGTCTAATAAAGAGAACATAAATCATTTAAAAAAGAAAATGGGAAAAGAAATGAAGAGAAGATGTGAGAAGTGAGAATATTGTACTCCTTTTTTTTTTATAATTTGGAATTACAATTTAAACTTTTTTTGAAATTAAAATAGGCTACACCAAAATAAAAAATGTATCATCTTTATTGTAGTTATAGACTATACATATTGTGTATCTTATCGTTAAATAAGCTAAATTGTGAAAATATATAAATAAATACGAAAATATAATTTTTTTAAAAAAAACTCTTTCTTTTATATTTATTTTTTTTTTGAAAAATACCTCATATAATTGATGGTGGAAATGGTACTAGATAGAAGTATGACGAGATAATTTATTTCCC
>JBBPBT010000958.1:25693-83765 GCA_037974875.1 Cicer bijugum | reverse complement strand
TTTAGATAACTTTAACAACAATTTCTTGAATAGTTAACATAGTTTAAATAAATAATCAATTACATTAATTATATAATTAATAAATATATCAGACTTCTAAATTCATTAAACACCAACAAAATTTCATTAACTACGATGAACTGGAATTTTCAACTATTTGAACACTAGACATGTGGTTCATATCTTACAAATTCTTTGTGATTAACAAAGTTACTTTTAATTTCTTTTTGATAATTAGTATATATATCATTTATCTACTAAACTTAATTAATTAATTAACAAGTACTATATATGTGTCAGGATTAAGTGAATATTTGTTAATAAAAAATGAAGAAAATAAAGTCATCTCCGAGTCAGCAAACCAAGTTAAAGAAATTGGGAAATCATATAATAATATAAACAACAATTTTTTTCAATAGTTGGGAATGATGAAGTTGAGGTAATGATGGCGAGTGCGAAAAAATTGAGGAAAAAAAAAAGAATGAAAAAAGAAACATTAAAAAGGACATAAGAATGAAGGAATATTTGGGGTTTGGTGACATGCAAATTAAGAACGCAGTGCAATATTATTTGTGAATATTCTAAATTCCAACTATATGTTAAATTGTTAATATGTACTTTGATCTAAACAGGGGCAAGCGTGACCTGCAATTCAGGCATGAATATACAGAACGATTCTTGCTTGTTTACAACTACAGAGTTGTGGCAGTATCCTTATATTTATAAATACCATGTTGTATATATTCCACCCACTTCCTAGAATTAGTTAAATGCATTAACAATTTTTATACAATTTTTTTTATAATAACATTTACTACTACAATATGTAAAACAATTAATTTAAATGACATATGTGGATGTTGGGTTAAATATTGGGTTTCAAATTTGAATCAAATATATTACAATTTTGTGTAAATTTATTTACTATTTTATTTACCGGAAAAAAATGGATCTTTATAAAAAAATTACATATTTTATAATATATTAACAAATTAAAAATCATATCATACTTGTACATTCTTGTTTATTTATTTATTTATTTATATATAAGACATGGTTATTCTTAAAAAAAAAACTATGATATGAGGTTGTAGGTATGTAATAGATGTTTGAATTGATTAATTTAAACGATTTTTTAGAGAGGAAAAAATTACTGATTAATTAACGTAAATTCATATCATCTGATCTAAGTTTGTAAGACCAAAAATCTCTATATCTGTGTGGGTTAGAACTAGTCCACGAACTTTAACGTTTTTCTATTATATTTTTAAGGGGCTCAACGTAAGATTTTGTGAGTGAGATTTAAAACTTAATTAAAAGTTACTCTATATCAAATGATAAATTTAAATATTACTAAATATTTTAGATTAAGTGAAAGTATCAACCTAGTTGACATGATTAGTTGACGATGGAAATTGAATTTTTGGGTAAAAATATAAAGTTCAATCATCACAAAACATACAACTTTGAAGAAATGCATCAATGACTTTTCTAGAATGAGGAAGGGGATCATATAATATATGATCAACCAATAGTTGAAAGTTGTTAAAAACTATAGTAATAATCAACATTGCTCCTTGTAAGTAGAATCTCTTGTTAATACTCATCCTAATCAACATTGCTCCTTGTAAGTAGAATCTATTGGTAATACCCATCCCCACAAATGAGATACGAAACCAATGAGTGTAGTATGTCACTTCGCCATAAAAAAAATTGATATAAGTACCTATTCTATTTATATTTGTTTTTTTTTTTACTTTATATTTTTTATTGAATAATATTAATTATGTCTCAACTATAAAAACCCTAAATTCTATTTAAAAAATATAATATAGATTGTAGTTGAAGACTTGAAGTTGTGAATTATTTTTAACCATCAATCTACCGCAAATCAAATGCGACACTTTCCATGTATCATGACAATTGTCATAATTTGAAATGCTAAAAAAATTGAGCAAAATAATTTTATTGAGAAAAACTCAAGTCTCACTTTGAAAATAGACAAGGTTTGAAAATAATTTATTAAGAGAGACACTAATTATCTTATAAGTCAATTTTATAAATACGAGTTCAATACAATATAAAAATCTAATATAACATCAAAACATATCGATTCAGGTCACCTATAATTTATATCTATTTACCAAATCTAATAGTGTTGGGCGTGAGAAAATATATTGAAAATAACTTAAACTGAAGTGAGTTTATAAAGAGTACAATAGTATCCTTTACCTTACAAATCAGTTTTGCAAGGATAAATTAAGTTTAATATAAAAAAATCTAATTTGTAATTTGAGCATATCAATTTGAGTTGTTAGAACCAAGTTGGTTTGAAAAACTATGAACCTTACTTATTTTGATGATAACAAAATCATTTTGTGGAAACAATTTTGTGGAAACAATTTAAAGTACTAATGTTCTAATTAAGTGTGTAGTTCCTAAATCAAGTGAAGGAACACTAAGAATCTACTTTTAATTCCTTATGTTAAGTTTGGTGAATGCACTCTAAAACGCGCATTTGGTAATTTTGTCATATACAACAATGCTCTAATTCGTCTACATCTGATGACTACAACAAACATCTGATCGTATGCCTCTAATGACTACAACAAGCATCTGATCGTATGCCTCTGATAAACTTGACAAGCATTTGATCATCTGTCTCTAATAAACTTGACAAGCATTTGATTGCATGTCTCTAATAATCGCATCAAGCATCTGATCTTCTGACTCTAATTAATAATGTATGTTCTGATGAAAGTCAACACTCTGATGGAAGACAATGCTCTGATGATAGTCAATGCTCCAGAGAAGACAATGTTTTTGTGCTTCCTCTGACAAACATCCTTAATTAATCATTTTTCTGAAGGCCTATGAGACATACTATGCTCATCGTATCCTTTGCTGCTTCTATCTTCGTACCAAGATACAAATAATCAATTACAAAGACTCATTTTGATAAGTTTTTAACGGTGAATCAATCTCAAAAGATTTGATACGAAATTACATGACACGTGTTGATTTCTTGCAATTTAGATAACGACCAAAAATCCTAAAGATCTCTATAAAAGAACGTGAAATCCATACTTGAAAAATACAAGAAACAACACACTACAATAAGCATATTACAATCGTCTCAACACTCTTACTCTTAACTTTTGTTTTACCTAGTGCTGAGAAATATTTCTAAGAGTACAACTTTGTGTACACCCTCTTATGAGATATTGTTTTTAGAAAATCTAAACCTATTCTTTTGTAACCTAGCCTAGTAGTGGCTACATCCCTCAATAGCTTAACTACACTAAATAAAAATGTTGAGAAGACTTGAACACAATCAGTTTGACTAAGGTCGTCTTAATATTTTTGGAGGCCCAATTCAAATCTAAAAATTGGGTCCATAAAATCACAAAACTCTAACATCAAGATTCAAGATTTTAACATTTGGTGGTGGGTGGTGGCTCCTGGTAAGCTGCAATCCCTGTCACAAACTCATGGAAAACTGAATATTTATTCTAGGAATAAGGTGCAAATATAAAATTTTAGAGTGTTCAACATACAACATTAAGATATCAATGCAATTTTTCAAATGAATATTAAAAAAGGGCCCTCCCTAATTGGGGATTATGTGCCAATATTCTAGTTGTATAGGTTGATAGCCAGTCTTGAGTTTGACTAATAGCTGTTTAATGGAAATATGATTATGTAGTAAATCAGTGGATTAAAAATCCTTTACATTGAAGGGACTAGACTTAGCTATCGTGATTGGGGTGACCACGATAAATTAACTGTAACTTTATTTTTTTTAAATGATTTTTAAAATAATACAAAATTCAAACCCACAATTTGTTGTATTTCTCGTTCTACATGAGTTATCTACCATTTATATCCACACACCAAATTCAATCTGAACGTGAAGAGGCATATTGACAAAATTGGAGTTCCACATTAAAAATTAATTAAGATAAAACTTAAAAATAATTTATAAAAAATATACTTTTTTTTTATCTATAAAAGTTAAAATTTATCATATAACATAAGAAGTCAAACCATTCAATTTCACAATATAACATTTTTACAGTTGAATTAAGAATTAAAAATAAAAAAGTCACTTATTACTATAAATTAGTCTTACAATATAAATTAGATTAATATAAAAATGTAATAGTTTTAGCACTTGGCACTATAAATAAATTAACTAGACATATAGACATTGTGCTTTGGTGTTGGTCCCTCCTTATTAAGGGGCGCCTACCCAATAGTATATTAAAAAAAATTGAAGAGTTATATTTTTTATCTAATAAATAAATTAAAAAAAAACCAACGGATAAAGAGAATTGAAAAAGAAAATTAAAGAATATTCTTGAAGTGATGAAAAGAGGCTTTAGTTGCATTTCAAAGGGGACATGCAATGCAAAGTGGTAAGACAAAAGAAAGAATTTATAGAAAGTTGGCCCCCTTTTCACCCTGGAAATGAGTAATGAAACAGCCCACATTCCACGACCCAAAAAATAAATGGGATTGAAAAAACATAGCTATCTTTGTTTCACAGACTAGTCCCTATCACAGGATTTCAAAAGAAAAAATATATGTTCGTGTTTCAATTGGCACTGTTTGGCTCTTGCACACTTGAGAGAAAAAAGAGAGTGGCACAGAATATTGTACTCATGTCATTGTACCTTATTTTACAGCTTTTTTGTCAAAGAAAAATTTATGATCAAAAAGTAAAGGCTAAATAGTTAATATAATTGCTTTGTTTGTAGGTACTTCCAATAAATATTATGACTTGTGAATCACTTGTTTAGTCATTTGAGTTATAATTAAAAGTTGTATTTCTTAAATTCTAAATTAATTAATAAATATTAAAATTATTAAACTATATGTTTTATTTTAGATTTGATCGTTAAACTTTATATCTTTATATTAATCGTGCATGAGTTTATAATAATATTTTATTATTTTTTTTAAGATTCTTTTTAACAAATTTGTTTGATTTGAAATATTATATATCAAAATTGTCTATTCAAAATCGATCCAAAAAATTAATTTCAAATTTTGCACACTTAACATATATATATATATATATACTAAAATTATGAAACAATTCAACATTTTTTCTCATATACATATTTTAAAGAATTTCAGATTTAATTATTTTTTTATTAAAAAATAATTTCTATAAATTTTATTATTAAAAATATTCTAAATATGTTTGTAAAAAATCATTTAAAAACTGAAAAATGTTTTGTTTAAAAAAATAATAAAACAACCTGTAGAATAATTTTATAAAAACTAAAATATATAATTTTTTTTGTTGAGACTAAAAACAAAAGTTTAAAATTTTATTTAAATTAAAAACTTATTTAATCATTTCTTGAAAGCTCTCAAACGGAGAACAATAACTAAGATACACCTAACACAGGGTGTCTTCATTTGCCAAAGTATATTGAATCGCTGCACCACTAACATAACAATAATTATACCTTACAAAATTTATATCCTCAAGAACATTCAATTTATAGCAGCAAACAACCATTTATTAGGAACAAAAAATGCACAATATTCAGATTTGATGCTATGCTGTTCTAAAAAATGAAAAAGCAAAGTAAATTAAACTAGTAATTTGTTAGCCATATATTAAAAATATAATATATTATAGAAAAAATAAATAACAATGTTGCCATATTTAAATGTTAACGGAAAAATAGTGTTAACGAAGCGAAGGTATTTGTCTATTTGATAAAAATTTAAAAAGATTAATTTATATTTTAAAACAAAAGGAAGTGTAAGTGATATTTTAAAATTTTAAAATTTTAAGCGTGATAGAGTGTAATTTTTCATATATATATATATATATTAAGTCATCTTTAATGAAGAGGTGCCTTGAATTCCACCTTTAATTGGCTGACTTAGAAGCTAAGGTGCGCACTCGATAGGGAAATAACAGTCTTTCTATTAAAGATGAAGAATCTTTGCTTTCATATGACTGATCAGGAGGCTATGTCATTTCTCCATTAATTTAATCAATTGAGTATGCAATGCAACAAATGCATGCATGGTCATGTCTAATATTCTCATTCTTAGAGTGGAGGACATTTATAGCTATCCCTATTTTCTCACTTTCAAAAGTTACATAGAAAGTAGATCATTAAACTAGATACCAATCATATCTTTTATTACTTATTAACTGCCTTTCCAAGAGCCTCACAGTGAAATAACATGATGCTCATTTCTCCACATTATTTATATGTATAGACATATCTTAAAACATCTTGTTCACATGTAAAATAATTATAGATTAAAAATAAAATTTGTAGATACGATGTTTATGGTACTAACTTTTAATTAAATGATTGATTTTGAAAAATCGTGTTTATTTGATATGATGTTATTGAATGAAATTAATGTAACATCCTATTATTACTCTATTAAAAAAGATTACTTATTATTATGATATTCTATTATTATGCTATTTAGTTATTATTAAGTATTGCGAACTCATTCAAATCGAGTGTTTTTTAAAATTTGAAATTCGTTGGTGTGATATTATGTAGAACAATAATATTATAGCACCAAGTTACACTTAAATATACTCTCAAATAAAAATAGGTTACACCACCATTCACACGTGTTAGATATTGAGCCTGGTCAACTCAGTATTTAATTGGCGGTGTGCATATCTATGACGGGTAACAAACATGGGACGAATGAGACACTTGCTGAGACTCTCATCTTGATAGTTTTATCCATGAAGAACAGACGAAGACTATCCGTCATTTGAGATGATCTAATATCAAATCGGTAAGAATCATAGACTCTCAATATATTGGACTTTCTAAATTTTGAAAAAACAATCCACCATAATTTTTGTGGTAGTTCTGATCTAGTTAAGAACAAATGTGGTTGCTGAAGTTAGAGAAAATCTTTATAGTCATGTGTTGTGCTGACACTTAGAAAGTGGACCTCACCGTTTGTATGTTAGAGTCTAATGTTGAGCATTGCTGGAATTGTGCTAGAGGAGGTCTGTTGACACAAGGAGTTTCTATTACTTGGGATAGGTTTAATTAAGGAGGTATTTCTAGAAAAGTACTTTCCCCATAGTGATCGCATACCGAAGGAAATAAAGTTTCTTCATCTTCTTCAGGGAGATATGTTAGTTATAGAGTATGTCTCCAAGTTTGAAGCTCTATCAAGATACTCTCTCTATCGTATGGACAATCCACAACATGAATGGAAGGCAACTAAATTTTAACAAGGACTTAAGCCTGAGCTACAAAGTTTTATTGAAATTATAGAGATCTATGACTACCCCACCTTGGTAAACAAGTCTAGGGTGGCTAAGCAGAAGATGTAAGCACTGGAAACTGAGAAACCGAAGGAGAAGCTTAACTCCAATGGAACGAAATCCATAACAAGGACAATAAATTTATGAAGAATTTATACCTTGTGTCCACAATTTCAAAGGACAAGCAAGGACAAATTTGAAGTAGTAAGAGTAAGGGGTGTGAATAATGTGGATTCAATCATGGATATCAATCGTGTCGAACGACAAGAACTACATGTCTTAAATGTGGAAAGATCAAATAGTTTTCTAGATGTTGCAAGAGTGGGGGGGGGGGGGAAGCCTAACTTATGACTATCAATTCATCTTTGTTTGAAAGTTTTGTGTATGCTTTAAACTGACTTAAGTATTAGTTGAGCTAGGTCAAGGATACATGCTCTTATTTTCTTCAAAGGTAGAGGGTGAGTATAATTTAACATTGACGATGCTTGTAGTTTGTGAGTTTCCAGATGTGTTTCCTAAAAATGTCTATAGCTTACCCCCAAGACAAAGAATTATAGTTTTCCATTTATTTAATGCCATAAAGTTGACTAGTATCAATAGCACCTTATAGGATATCAGCACTAGAGTTGGATGAATCCAAAAAACAATTTGAATATTTATTAGGAATATGATTCATTAGGTCTAGTATGTCAACTTGGGGAGCTCCAATACTTTTAGTGAATAAGAAATATGAGAGTATAAGGTTATGTAGACTATAGAAAGTTGAATCATGTTAGCATTAAGAATAAATATCTCTTTCCTAGGATAGATGATCTCTTAGATTAGTTGAGGGTAGCTTCAGTATTTTCTATCATAGACTTGAAGTCTTGGTACCATCAAATTAGGATCAAAAGTGAAGATATTCCTAAAAAAACTATTAAGACAAGATATGGACACTACGAGTATGTAGCGATGCCTTTTGGAGTTACCAACAGTTACCAACACCTCTACTACTTTTATGGATTATGTAACACCCCGATCATTACCGTTATCGACAGTGCTACCTCACGATCTTCTCACTCCCCCTATCCAACAGTTACCAACACCCCTACTACTTTAAGTTTCTAGTGCACAAAAGGTTAAAATTGATCACAAAAAACCTTCATAATTATTGCAACCTTTATAAATTCCTAAGTTGAAACCGGAGAGGATATTTATGGATTTCGTGATCAGTTTTCCTAAGATGTATTGGGTTTTGATGCCATTTGGGTGATAGTTGGTTGATTGATCAAATCAACCCATTTCTTATCAATTAAAGCAACCTATAGTTTGGATAGATTAGCTGACCTCTACATTAAGGAGATAATAAATTTGCATAGTACGCCCATCTCTATAATATCATATAGGGACCCACAAGAGGGTGTTTATGGACAAAAAATGTTGGTCTCCCTTATGTTGGTGTGACGTTGGGGATAAGTCTTTGTTAGGACCTAATTTAGTGCAAAAGATCATTAGTAGAATTAAACTGATTAGGAAAATGATGCGTACATCACAAAGTAGGCAAAAAAGTTGCGCTGACGAGAGAAGAAAACCACAAGAATTTCAAGAAGGAACACATGTATTCTAGAAAGTTACTCTTAACACTGGGGTGGGAAGATCAATGAAAGTCAAAAAGTTAAACCCTCATTTCGTGGGTCCTTTTTTAAATTTTAAAAAGAGTAGAACTGTTACTCACCAATTAGCTCTCCCTCCACATTTATTTGATCCTCATGACGTATTTTATGTTTCTCAACTCCAAGCATGTGTCGAATAGTTCACATGTGATTGCTCTTGAGTCAGTCCAATTGAAAAATGATTTAATCTTTAAGCCTAAACCTATTTAGATCATTGGTACGAGTACCAAAACTCTAAGGAATAAAGTAATCATGTTGGTAAAAGTTGTTTAGGAATGGTTAACCCTAAAAAAGGCTACTTTGGAACTAGATGAAATAACCACACGTTAGTATCCAAATCTCGTCGATGTAGGTACATAAGCTTCTTTGCGTTGCACCATTGTTTTAGTTATATTCAGTTTGATGTAAATTTCAGGGACAAAATTTCTTTCAAGAAGGGAGAAAAAGTAACATCTTAATCCTATTACTACTCTATTAAAAAAGTTGCATATGGTTATGCTATCCACTTATTATTAAGTATCACAAACTCAACCAAACCGAGTGTCCTTTAAATATGGATATTCGTTGGTGTGATATTATATACTGTTAGAATATTAGAAAATATCTTATAATATATTATAATATCTTTTATATTATATTAGAGTGTCTTGAGTTATTTTCTATGATCAATTTATAATCATAGAGAATCTTAGAATATCTCTCATTATTATTATGATTTATTCCTAATTTAGGATTTAGTCTATGTTTCTCTATAAATAGAGATTAATATTGAATCTTTTGTAATCAAGTCCTCATAAAGCTATTATCAATAATATTCAAACCCTAATTATTTTATCACCCATTTTTCTCTAAAATCCCACAACTTCAACATATACAACTATAATATTGCAACACTGAAGTTACACTTAAGTATACTCTAAAATGAAAATAGGCTACACCATCACACATGAAAATATAGAGAATGAGAAAATTACACATTAGGGCAACAACTAGTGAATTAATCAAAAGAGTACCGATCAATTTCAATTCATCTTTGACTCAACAAGTGAATAATCACACCCTATAACCCTTTTATGGTTCATTAATTTTGAGAATTTGTGATGAGAAAAGAGTTAGATATTTTCAATAGTAAATTTTATAAAAATATATTTGATTGAAAACCTAACTCTAGGAGTTTATGAAATACCATCTTAGATTATGTACCATATAGTTATTTACGAGTTATGTACTTCATATAGATGAGTTTTATACTCCTACATGAGATGAGTTTGAAACTCCACATGGAGGGGTCTTATACCCCACACTAGATGAGCTGGTGCTCCACATGAAGAGATTATATTCACTTTGTGGAAATAGTACATCTCAATATAACAATGGGAGAACATTGAATTGATTTATTTATGTTTTGTAGAATAAATGTGTGTATTTGATTTATCTTGTTATTATAGATGTGAATTGTTGATGATTTTAAGTGATTGAGTTTATATATTTTTGAAAGTAATTGTTTATTCTATAAATTATTTATACTATTTATATTTTAAAAGAATAATTTTAGAAAAATATGGGTCCCATGATCGATTTTAGAAAAATATGAGCCTTGAGAACAATTCTTGTTTCTAAAATTATGTGTATTATTTATTGAGATTTAATATCTCATTAAAGTGTTGTTTTCAGAGATTGAGACTGAGACTGTTGAGAACGTCAGAGTTGAGAAGTACTATCTCCTTTAATAATAGTAATTTCTTTAGATTAATCAAGAATAAATAAACATAATATGTACATCGCATTTTGTTTCGAGCTTAATTATTTTAAAGATTTCGTTTTTGGATAATTTATTATTATTATTATTATTATCCATATCTTATTCTCTTATATAAATATAAAAGTTTTTTGTTATTATCTCAATCATTAAATTTACGTAATTAGGCGTTACATGTGACAATTAGTATAACCCTTCAAAGAAATTTGATCCATTCCATTTGTTATAGAGATGGTACTTAAAATTTAGGAGGTATTGGTAGAATAGAGTCCTATAGTTTTCATAGTTTTGATGCAAAAATATGTATTTTATAAAAATAGTGAAGTCACTATTCAAATTGGATTAATATGTAGTGACAATTTCAACAAAATTGAATTGAGATAATTTAAGCAACCAAAAAATTAATTAATGATCCAAAGCTAAATTTTAGGTTCAAGTTATAATTCAACCAATCAATTTCCCTAAAAGAAATAATACACACTAAATGCCACTCATTATACAATGAAAAATCAACTTTCAACATCATTCATGATAAATATTATGAATTATAGCAAAAACAAAATTTATCAAGAAGTTTTATATAAAAACAATTTTTTTTTACAGCCTCTAAACACCAAAAACAAAATGAAAACATAATATAACACATAAGAGAAAAGAACGATCACATCGAGTGATTAAAAGTTCACTATATCATGTTAAATCACCAAAAAAAAATTGAGAAAAACAAGTGGAGATTTCAAAATCAAGCAAAGGGTAAATGTGAGGAGGAGTCAAAATCACTTGTTTTAAATAAAGAGGACCAAAATCGCACAACTCAGAAAATAGAGGACATAATTGTAATTAAACTTACAATTTTCGAGACATTATATTATAGACAAACAATAACATAAAATAAGAAAATATAATTTCACTACAAGAAAAACTTAAATTTGTGGCCTACTTTATAAATATTTTGTGGCCGAATAAAACCCTCACAAATTAGTGACCGAAAAAGCCCTCACAAAGGCCAAAATTGAAATTGGTCTTTATTTGTGGCTGAAAAAGCCCTCACAAATTTTTAAATATTTAACTGGATTTTGTGGCTGCCTAAGCCCTCACAAAATCACAATAGCTTAGACAGGCACAAGATCCGGTTAAATATTTAAGGAGTTTGTGAGGGCTTTTACAACCACAAAAAATGCATTTTGTGAGGGCCAAATCCGTCACAAAGGAGTGACGTGACCCCTGGAATTTGTGGCTGCAAAGGCCGCCACAAAAGAATGACCACGTGGAATTTGTGGTTGCAAAGGCCGCCACTCATACTCAAGGTAACACTAGATATATTTTTCTCCCCTCCTCCTTCATTTTTTCACATCCAACTTCTCTCTAAAACCTCATTCTAACTATTCTCTCCTCCTTCTCTCTACACAAAATTACTTTTAAGCTTCATTTATTATTAATTTAAATATTTTATTATTTAAATTAATGATTAATTTAATTATTAATCTTTAATTTTAATTTAAATTTTTTATTTAAATTTTTTAATTATATTAAGATTAGTTTATTATATATTAAATTTAATTTATAATTACATTATATTTTAAATTTAATTTAAATTTAAATTTAAATTTAATTATAATTTAAATTTTAATATTATATTTATATTAATTTATTATATATAATATTATAATAAACTATTAATTTTGAATTTAAAAATTAATTTATTAAATACGATTATTTTGTGGCGGCCTAAGCCCTCACAAAATATATTATTTTTTAATTACGTTGGCATTTGTGGCGGTCAAAAGCCCTCACAAATGTCCAATCAGGCAAATTCAGTCTGTCCTTTGTGGCGGCTTATGCCCTCACAAAGACAGACTTTTGTGGCTGCAAAAGCCCTCACAAATGCCTGTCTTTTGTGGCTGCAAAAGCCCTCACAAATGCCAACCTGTTTCAGAGGCACTTTGTGGCTGCAAAAGCTCTCACAAAATTTTGTGACCAGCTTATTTGTGGCTGCCAAAAGCCCACACAAAATCCACCTTTGTGGCTGTTTTTTCCCCTTTGTGAGGGCTTTTGGCCCTCACAAAATTCATGTTTTCTTGTAGTCCTAACCAATCTTGTTAATGTATTATTGTAAAACTTAAGTGTTATAATAAACTTTTAGAGTAAACATTCAGCAAAGTAAACATCTTGAGGTTTATGATTTTTACATACATGGATTCGAGGAGGAAGCCGTACTATTTCGTAACAAGTTGATAACATAAAATGGTTTATCTCCTTTTACGATTTTCTAAGACACGTATAAGAATGAAATTATTCTATGTACGTAAATAGAAAATAAATGTGTCTATTTGGGCTGAGAAAATATCAATTTATAGGTAGTGTCATTTAATTTGAGACGTTCATCAAATATCAGTATCAACAAATGATATTGGCTCCTTTGTTATTTAGTGGTTACTAAAACTGTTATCTTTCCAATTGTTATATCTTAATATTTAGTGGTTATTATAACAATTGTATTTCCAATTGCTAACTCTTAAAATTATTGATTTCTATAATTTATTTTAGGCCAATAAATTGGGAGGTTATGAACCCATAAAAATTCTTACATTCTCCATTTTTCCTAAAATTTTAAAAAACTCTTACATAAGTATGATACATAAAATTCTTGTATCAAATCAAATCTAGTGAATAGATACTCAACTTAATATATAATAAAACACTAAATGTGTGTTATGATGATCATGTATCATTATTTTCTAAAACAAATTTCCTTTCATATATCACAAACACTATGGCTCAACGACACAAGTATTTAGAGACCACATAAAATATCATTATGGCCCCATAAGTGTTTCTATGACATTCATGTCATAACTCATAATTGAATTTTCGCATACAATAACTAGAAACTTAAATATATAATCATAAAGATCTCAAAGTATCAATATCATCAAATACATTATTCAATACGACAACCAAAACCCATTCTTTAAACATGTTACTTAAATGTCTTTTGGGTCAACAATTATAAGGTATGTTCTAACGTGCTCTATGGATACTCTTTGTTTATGAACTTCTCCCTTGACAGAGAAATACTTCAACTCCATGTGTTTTGAAAAGAATACTGCTACATAGTTATTACAATATATTTTCAGCTTCATAGGTCAACTACTCTAAACCTAGAAACAAAAACATATTGTTTAGCACTTCCTATGATATGTCTCATTCTCTAAGGAGGAATAAGTATCCATAAGTGGACTTCCTTGTGTCAACGTATCCACCAAAATTTGATTATGTATATCCAATTACTTCTAATTGATTGGATCTTCTTTACATGCGCATATACTTCTTAGTTCCTAGCAGATACCTTAAAACTTTCTTTGCAGCTTTTCAATTATCAATTTCAAGATTACTTTGATACCTGCCTAACATTCCAACCGCAAAGTTAATATTTGGCCTTGTGCAGGTTTGCACATACATTAGACTACCTATACAAAACCATATAAAATTTATTCCAATTGTTTTCACTCTATGTCATTCTTTGGACATTGCAAAAGACTAAATTTGTCCCCCTTTTGAATTGGTACAATTCAAGCAAAACAATTCTCCATGTTAAATCTCTCTATAGTTTTATTATTTATTTTTTTATTTGAGACAATCCCAACAATCCTTGTGATATATCACGAAATATTTCAATTCCTATCACATAGGACGCTTCACCCCTTCATTTAAAAATTATTAGTTTCATGCAACATGCTTAAACTATTAGTTGCAAGCAAAATATCATCAACATATATGATCAAAAACATAAACTTACTCCTACTGATTTCGATTTATGCATCTATCAAATAGACTTTCTTCAAATCGAAAGAGGTCATGGTATCATTGAACTTAATATACGATTGCCTTGAGACTTGTTTAAGTCCAAATATTATTTTATTAAGTTTACACACCATATGTCCCTTTCTGTTAATTGGAAAATATTTAGGTTCGTTCATATAAACTTATTTTTCAAGACTACCATTCAAAATGGTTGTTTTGACATCTATCTGGTGTAACTCCAAGTCATAATGAGCCATAAGTTCCATGATAATATGCAATGAGTCCTTCTTTGAGACTTGAGCAAATATTTTGTTATAATCAACATCATCCTTTTGAGTATATCCATTAGCAACAAATCAGACTTTATATCATTCAATATTTCCATTTGAGTCACGCTTGGTCTTAAAGACCTACCTACAACCAACTCGTTTAATCCCATTTGACAATTCAAAAATTTCCAAAATTTTATTTTCTTGCATGGATTTTAACTCATCTTTCATGGCGTCAATCCATTTCTCTAACTAAAAAATGTATATGGCTTATAAAAATTAAATTAGGCCTTCATTTATTCCAATGTCCGACTCTTGTAAATAAGTCTCATAATAGTTAGAAATAACTGATTGTCTTTCTTTTTGAGATCTTTTTAAAGGAAGCTCTTGAAACCCATTTTTGTTTAGACATTTGTGAGTTAGCCTCTTCATTAGGTGTGTTATCATTCAAATTCCGTTCATTACTGTTAGAATTTTTAACAACAATATTTGGAACATCATTCAAAACGATTGTGGACGATTGTGGCAAAGTAATGTTTACCTAAAATTTCTTTATGTAAACATTGTGTCGTCTCTTACTCCCCCTAAGATTTTCATTTTTAAGGAATTTTGCATTGATAGTTTCTACAATTCTTTGACTATGGTTAGAACAATAAAGGATATATACCCTTTAGACTTCTCTAAATAACCAATAAAGTAACCACTTGCTTTGAGAATCTAATTTCTTTTCATTCAAATTATATACTTTTTCTTTTGTTGGACAACCTGAAACTTGCAGATGAATTAAACTCAATTTCTTCTTTGTCCACAACTCAAAATGAGTTTTAAGAACTGGTTTGCTAGGAATTATATTTAATAAATACATAGTAGTTTTTAATGCAAACATCCACACAAATTTGGGCAATGAGGAGTCACTCATCACACTCCTAACCATATTCATTAGTGTTTGATTACACATTTTTGTCACACCATTTTGTTGTGATGTGTATGGTATTGTGTATTGTGTCCGAATATTGTGTCTTTCAAGAAGTATTGTAAATGGCTCTAGACATTGTCCCATTGCACAATGTTTTTTCATAAAATTCACCCTTTCTATCAGATCTTATAACCTTCACTTTCTTTTCTAATTGTCTTTCAACTTTATTAATATAAATCTCAAAGGCATTAATTTCTTGAGACTTTTTTTTAAGCAAATAGACATATCCATAACGTGAAAAGTCATCAATAAAGGAGATAAAATATTTTTCTCCACCAAGGGATGAAATGTCAAAAGGTTCACATATATCAGTGTGTATAATTTCAAGAAGTTTGTTGCTCCACCTTTCTTGTTATGTTTGTTATACTTTCCATTAATGCAATTCGCACATAATCCAAGATCAATAAAATTTAGATTTTGTAGGATCTGAGTTTTTACTAACCTTTCTAGTCTTTCCTTAGATATGTGAATATGAATATTTATGTAACAAGTACAGAACAGAATCACCTCCCCCCTTATGTTTTCAGTCCCATCTAATCGTGGCCGCCAATCTTTTCATTTTCATCTCCTCTACAAAATCCATCAATTTATTTTTATATTAGAGAAGTTGGAATTTTGGACCACTACCTTATATCGTCTTTTTCGAGCTACGATTACCTTTCCCAAGGAAAACGAGCATTAGGTTCTTGTTTCTCACAGCAAACCACCATCTCTGTTATGGGTTAGTTTTTTGGTCATTGTCTTCCCTTTCTTTTTGTTTTGGATTCAAACATTATATCCTCCTTGTGGTTTATTCTCCTAAACTGATTCATTTTTATCTTTTGTGTTATTCTTGGTATACGACCTAACATAGTATCATTACTGATGGAATGCTATTCCATCGTCATGTTCCTTTTTCTTCATCTTAGGTGAGTTTTCTGCTTCTTACATGGTTAGATTGTGTTTAAATCACATAAGCCCTAAATTTTACAAAAGCCCAAACTTTAATCCCACTTTCTTTTTTCGAATCTATTTTGGTCTTATTAAAACAATTAATCTAGATTATATTGCTTATTGAAATATTTTGTTTATGGTTGATTGATAGTGCGCATTTAGATCTTGTTGTTGTTTTATGTTTCAAGAACATAAATTGATATAGTAGATAATAGGAAGTAGTTATCAAATAAACTGTTATATTATCAATTTTGAACTTTATTATCAATTTTATAGGCCCAAGTATTCTTCCTTTGTATACGGAAGCACTTTAGTCGTTCATAATAATTTTATTTTTGAAAATTTTAAAAGGTTCATACAAACATAATTGAAGTTCAGGAACGGTAAGGATAAATGAAACACTTTGGCATTGACTATGGATAAGTAAATCAATGCAAAAGATTGACAATTTACAGCTAAAATGAAATACTTAAATTTATTATTTTCAATACAATGTGTAGCACTATCACATATATGTTTGTTAAATATTTTACAAATATTCATCATTTTTCTTCACTCTATTTCGGTGGTGTTGCAGTGTCTTGTATGAGAAACATGAAGTTGTTGGAGTATCTTTTATGAGAAACACAAGTTAGTAGTAATTTTGAGATCCATATGGATTTGGGTCCTTGATGGTTAGTGTCTCTCTTTGCATATGTTTTCTTCTTATGGTAACATGTAGATTCAAAATATAAATGTTTTCCACAATAAGAACATATTCTTTTTACTTTCTCAATTTTTTTTGTTTTGTTTTGAAATAACAGTCTTTATGAAGGTGTCCAATTTTTTTTTTTTGCAGTTGGAGCATTTACTTTTATTCTCAATATTTTGAGGTGAAAATAAATTTTCATAAAGTTTTTGTTTTTTGAGAACTTTCAAAACCAATCCCAGCTTTGGCAAATATTCCACTTTGAGATCCCATAATATTTTTAAATATCTCAGTAGATTTTACAAAGTTAGTTATGTGTTTTGGTTAGTTCATCAACTTTATTTTTTAAAAAAACATTTTCTATTTTAGTTTTTGGAGGTTGAGGATAAGTTTCGACTATCCTTTCATTAAGAGTTTTTTGTTGCTCGAATATTTTAAAATGAGACGGCTGTAAATCTTGAATGATTTTAACGTATTAATCATTCTTAGTTTGTAGCTCCTCATTTGGTTTCTTTATCTCATAAAGTTGGTTTTTTAGAAATGTACATTTTTGAGATAAAATGTTTGAGTCATTTAAGAGGCTGTCTATTTCAACTATCACAACTTTACATAAAGAACATGGTTCATAAACAATTACCTCATTAGTTTTAATTTGAATTTGGACACATAATAGTTTCTTTCTCTTCTAATTCTAACGATGAATTTTTGTTTAGAGGACTTTAAGTTCTTTTAAGTTCAATCATTTTTCTCTTTTTGTGATGTTTTCCTGTAGGTATATATTTTGAAATTTTTGACATCACTTCTTCCTGGATCTTTTCCTCTTACATTGTTAAGTGCTCAAATCTTAGAGACAGAGCTCTAATACCAATTGACATGCAAGTGAATGTCACGAGAAGGAGAGTTGAATTGTGATCCTTTTTAAAATATAGTTCTTGCACTAATAATATCCTCTCAAGTTGTCTTTGGATTAATGATGGTTAGATGAAAATAATCCTCCTCTTATAGATGAAAATAATCCTCCTCTTACATGAGTTCGAAATATGTATCGTAAGTGTGCTAATGATATGAATTAAATAAATATAAAGAGATTAAAGCTTAAGAAGATTCACACACATAATTTATATTGGTTCACCTAATATAGACTACTCCAGTCCTCACAACTTTGTGAGATTTTCACTAGTGCTCATAAACTCGCCTTTTGATCTACACCTTTACAACAATGTATTTTCTTAGTCTCACTAGTCTTACAAAACTGAATTTTACTAGCCTTGATAGACTTATAGAATAACTCAAGTTTATATCAACTTGAGGATATACAAGTAGTAATGTGTTTGATTTGTTTGAGATCAAATTAAAACTTTCTAAGATAAGATAGTGATGTGAAGTTGTATATAACACACTCAATAAAAATGATCATCTGATATGATTAAGTTTGGAAGAGTGTGTAGAATGATGATAAACTTGAATAACTTAGATGCTTTTGTAGGTGATTCTTTTAACGTTTGAAGATTAATACTTCTTTATTTATAGTTGCCTTTGGAACATCAAACATATAGGTTGCCAAAATATAGCCGTTGGAGACTTTGCTAAGTTTTCTTGGACTTGTCTTTATTTGCAAAAATTTCATTTTGTCTTTATCCTCTTGTTATGTTTGTTGAGAGGATGATTGTAGTGGTCCATCCTCAAATCTGGTTTGTTGACTTTTTCTCTTTTCGAACAACTGTAGTGTCTTGCTTTATGCGTCAAGGGCATCACTTTTTGTATTTGGGTATTTTTACTCATTTTCTCACGAATGAGGATGAATAAACAACAAAAGTTCATCCACTCTTCTGCATTGTTTATTCTTTGCCATAGAGGACATAAATTCATCATCCTCTTTTTAGTATTGTTTACTCTCTAACATAGAAGACATAAATTCATCCTCTCTTCAGTATTATGTATCCTCTGATATAGAAGACATAAATTCATCATCTCTTTAGTATTGTTTATCATCTAATATAGAGGACATAAGTTCATCTTCTTGTAAGTGTTGGTTATCCTCTGTGTTTGTCCTCATATGTGATTTAAGTACGAGGATGACGTTTCTATTTTATTGAGTCTTGATGTGATTGTTGCTTTTTGATTTCCCTTTTCCAACCAGTTTGACTAGTTTGTCTTTCATGTCAAGTACTTCACATTTTTGTACCTTTGTACTTTTCTATATGTGTCAAATTTTTTATGAGAATGTCCTTTGCGTCTATCCTCATCTTGAGATTGTATTCATCCTCTAATGTACCTGATTTTAAGAATATTCATGGATGATCATCGTCAAATCTATGTAAGTCTTTGAGAGATAATTGTATGTGTTTCTTTCCAATATGTGATTGTTGGAATTTGGAGTAAACATGTTGACACCTTTTTTACTTGTTAGGTAACATCATAGAATATGATCCGTAAAAGAGATTCTTATTATCCTCTTGATCTATTATTGATGAAAAGGTTCATTCTTGGTTCCAATACCTTCAAAATTATGATTGATGTGTTTGTGTTACTTCAAAGGCTTTTGTACAAACTTGAACAATGTTGGCATATTGTGTTTTCATTGTTCACATAAGACCTCATTTTTATATATGAGTGAATGATTTTTTTGAGAGTTCATCCTCATGTTATGTTAAGTGTGAGAATGAAAATTCTTGTCTTTCATATAAGAGTATGTGATTGATGTGATGTCACTTTTATGTTTACTTTTGGTAAACCTTGAATAGTGTGAACAACTTGTCAACTTTTGTCCCATTGTACTTTTATGATAATTACTTTTTTAATAATTGTGAGATAAAATTTTTGATAAATATTTATCCTCGGATTTGAGATTTTGAAGAGTATTCATCATTGTACTTGAGATTGTGATAAGTGTCCATCCTCGGATTTAAGATTATGAAAAATATTCATCTTTGGATTTGGATTTTTCATCATCGGATTTGAATTCTTCATCCTCTATTTTCATATAGACATATCTTGACTCATAGTTTTCTTGACTTCTTCCAAGAGATTTTCTGAGTGATTGAGATGTAATATATTGCGATGGTCATCTTTAGCTTGAGGATAGTCATATTTATATTTATGAATTAGGTTCCTCAATTCTTTTATTGTTGAGTTGATATAATGTATTTGCTTATGTGAGTAACTTCAAGCTTGCCCACTTTTGTTCTTTCAACAAAAACTTAAATGCAAACATCAGTAGATCACCATTTAGAAAATTTAACATTTATTTCGTAAGGTTTGTTATCATTAACACACATATCAAAAATGTTTTTTCTTCAACAAAAACAATACTTAAGCATTAATTGTATTAACAATGTAGTTGATATTTAATTTAATGTATAATTTTTTTTTTTGGAATTTAGATGTGTTTTTTTAAGTATATTTTTAAGGCTGAAAAGTTTCGCTAATTGATTCATAAACTAATTTTCACGATTTAGTGACCAAAATTTCGGTGTTAAAATAGTTTTTCTAGTAGTGGACTTGAGTAGCCGTAGTTTCTTTAGATCTATTAAATAACACCTACAACAATGTTTTTTCTTAGTAAAATGCTAAAACAAATGTTTTAAAATACCACATATGACATCGTTTTTCTAGTAAAGCGCTATTAAATAACAACATATTGTTTTTCCCAAAAAGCGCTATTGGATCCTATCTACTACAACACTTTTCAAAAAGAAAAAAAAAACACTATTAAATATCACTTACGACATCATTTTTTATATTTTTAAAAGTGTTGTCATATCCTTTTAACAGCACTATATACTATAGCGCATAAAAACATTATTAAATGCATAAAAAATACATTGTTAAAGTATAATTTTAATGTAGTTTATATATATATATATATATATATATATATATAAAGATTGCACATTTGTCATTACTCTTAGAAAAATCAAATATTCTAATCAAATTATGATAGTTCTTGCACAAAAGATAGTTGAAAAGACGATTGAGATGAAAAAAAACACGTTGAAAAGTTCGATATTATCAAAACAACACCAACGACAAATGACCGACGACAACATAGTGGCGGCCATGCACAACATTGATTTCAAAACCCTAATGCACTCCACCCTATATTTTCCCTTCCAACATCATCCTTGGTTATCATTTGTTTTTTAATTTTAAATTCTAAACAATCACAATTATCTATATTATTTACATAAATATCTAAGAATATAGACAAATAAACGTTAAGAAAAACATTAGTCGTACTATCCAATTTTATTTCGTTACATTGTTATATATTTTTACTACTTAATTAACGATTTAGTTAATTTCTAAAGTTTGGAATTCTAAAAACTTCTTTGAAGTCGTTTAACTCGTGAACCAAACTACCTATTTGGAAATTGGAACCACAAGTACATATGTAACATGGTAAGATTTTCACGTATCAATTAATTTGGAACAGTTGTTGACCAAATGTTAGTGGAATAGAAGTACTAACCTATAAATTACAATGTCACATGGCACTCCTATCTTAAATCCCAAAAGTGGAGTACCGTGCACAAGAATCTGACAAATATTCAACCCCATAAGCCATGCAACAATATTCTTTTTTTTTTTTCTCTTGGTTTCCTCAACTTACAGTTATTCCCACACTCTCACATGCATGGACTGACATAACCACTCATTATAACACACATGACATGCAAACACAACACTAACTAAATAGTACAACTTTCTCTCTCTACTTGGTTTTGGTAACACATTCAAACAAAATATATCACCTTAATTCCCTCTTTCCTTTTTCATGCCTTTTCTCAATAGTCAATGGTCAACATGCTAGCTAGAGGTTAAAAATTGAAGAAATAAAAAGATAGAGGCTAGCTAGCCAAATTAATAGTTTGTATTAAATTGGGCCTCACTCAA
Organism: Cicer bijugum; assembly: GCA_037974875.1. Taxonomy (NCBI): domain Eukaryota; kingdom Viridiplantae; phylum Streptophyta; class Magnoliopsida; order Fabales; family Fabaceae; genus Cicer; species Cicer bijugum. Next base: position 61,506 of record JBBPBT010000958.1, on the reverse strand, counting down.
ACTTTGTCTTGTATGTAGATGGATCATGGATGAATATTGGTTATGATGATGATGGTATTGATGATGCCATGATGACGATATTAAAGTTGATTAATTTTTTTTTCTAGTTAATTATATATGAAATAAAATATGCACAAAGTGAATTGAAAGGGTGATAGAGATTGTTTTTTCCATAGCAACCACTCATAATCTATAAGAGTGGAAAAAGACACTATAGGTGTAGCTAACCCACTTTCTTTAATGGGAACATATACATTTGCAAACGTTATCATTGTATTGGTCCCCTTACCTTAGTACCATGCTAAATCAAAATCACATATATGGAATCTATTACAATTACTAAAAGTTATGGACTCATATGGTAGCATTCCATGCATTCATTACGTATACGCACAACCTTAGTACACATTTTCCTTTTTCTTTTTAAATTTAGTGATTTTTACATCTAGTATATACTAGAACCGTCATAGAGGATACAATCATATTTTTCTTTTATGAATATTTTCAAAGTACTCTTTTTAAACACTTAGGTGTAGGAATTTATGTTTAATTCAATTAATGCGTTGAGAAAATTATTTAAAGAGGCTAATTTCAATCAATTAAAGTGACTAATGGGTTTATCCAAAAAAAAAAAGTGACTGATTGAAGAAACTTATTATGGAAAATGGGAAAAAGCAAGGTGGAGAAAAGGCAAAGGGAGAAAACACAAAAAGACAAACTCCTAATCCGGAGTTGTTTTCAGAGCCAACTTTTTTGCCAATAAACTTGTGATTGGTTGAGATTAATTATAATATTTTAAATTAACTACTTATGTCTTACTTTGTTTTGTTTGTCCACGCTTTAAGATATATATTAAGATTTGTACTGCTTATGAAAATATACCTTATGATTACAATGAAGAATTTTAGGTGACAAAGTGACAATCCATCGTCTTTCCTTTTTGTTTTTATAATTAACACGGTGCATCACACGTTATATATTTTATATTAAAATTTTATTTGCATTATTTTCTTAAGTATCTATGGTTTATTAGGATCTAAGTGTTTTAGTAAAAATAAAATCTATGATTTTTTTTATAATAAAACAAAATTATTATTATTGTTTTATGAGCACAAAATTATTTTATATGAGTGAAAGTTAAAACCATATTAAATAAAAAGTAAATTTATTATTTTGTTGTTAAACGTGTGAGTAGTTTCATGATAGTCTATAAATATATTGAAATGATAAAAATATCAATGAATACATATTTATTAATAATTTTATTATTAATTTACCAATAAAATACACATTTGAATATCAAATTAATTAGGAAAACAGTGACACATTCAATTATCAAAGTGATTTAGAAAATACATATTTAAGGATAAACTTTTTAAATTTTTTGCTAGTCAAAAAATATAATAACATCACAAGACACATTAAATGATCAACAAAATATATATTCGCCACCTACAATTCTTAAAGATTCAAATCCAATTGCTTGTGAGATTTGAGTTGAATCCTTATTACTAAGTTAATTTATTATTATTATTATTATTATTATTATTATTATTATTATTATTATTATTATTATTATTTTAGGGTAGAAAGATATCACTATCAAGCATAATAAATATAAAAGTATAAAATCGTCCCTTTAATTCCAATCCATGCACTGTGAGTGTATGTCACCAGAGGTCACGCGCGCCTCTCATTTGGTTGCTGCCTTTATAAGCGCATGACACATGGCTATCTTATTTTCTCCATTAAGACTTTAATTTTATTATATAATATAGATATAAATGCGGGTAAGTCACATGTATATCCTGTTTTTTGTTTTTATATCCTGAAATGACACACCTTTAAAAAATAATATCAGAATGTCCTCTTTTTTTTCTCCGGTTATTCTGGTCGGGGATGCGACTTCCTAATGCAATATGGTCGCATCCTGGGGATGTGACCTACTACATGCATATTTCCATTTTTATTTCTCAATTTTGTCCTTATGTATGACATATATATTATATATATTATTATTACATATTTTAAAATTAATAATAATATTATTATAATTAATTAAAATAATAAAAATATTTAATTTATTAATATTATATAATTGTTACTAATTATAATAATAAATAGAATAATAATTATTATTATTATTCTATTTATTATTATAATTAGTAACAATTATATAATATTAATAAATTAATGTATTTTTATTTTATTAATATAATTTTATTATTATTATTATTATTATTATTATTCTATTTATTATTATAAATAGTAACAATTATATAATATTAATAAATTAAATATTTTTATTATTTTAATCAATTATAATAATGTTATTATTAATTTTAAAATATGTAATAATAATATATATGCCATACATAAGGGCAAAATGGGAGGAAAAAATGGAAATATGCATGTAGGAGGTCGCATCCCCAGGATGCGACCATCAGTCACGTACTGCATTAGGAAGTCGCATCCCCAGGTTGCGACCAGCAACTGGTGAGAAAAAAGATGGTATTCTGGTATTATTTTTTAAAGGTGTGGCATTTTGGTATATAAAAACAAAAAAAGGATATACATGTGACTTATCCAAATGCATTGTAATTAATTATGTGTATGATTTTAAAAATAATTATAATTAAAATTAAATATTATTAATAATTAGATTTTATGATTGATTGATGATTTAAAATATTTTTACTTTGAAGATATATAAATTAAATTTTATAATTAAAAGGGTTTAATTTTGATAAATTTGTATAAAAGAAATTTATACATCAATGAACACAATAGATTATATATATGACTTTTAAAATAATTATAAAATAATTATGATGAGAGTGAATTGAAGATTTTAATATGATAAGAGTTTAATAGACACCTACAAATGGTGTAAACGACTTTACCTAATCAATTGATATGAATTATTCATTGTATAGTTAAAGATCAATTAAAATAATACTTATGTCGTTTAATTATATGATCAATGAATTATTATTTAATTGTTATACATTATTATTGAATAATTTTTTTTTCATTTGATAATTATAATTAATTAAGAGTATAATTTATTTTTTTTATAGATAATATATATGAATTAAACTTTAATCTTTAAACAGTAACATATGATTTTATGATATAAAACTATATTAACTATTCATATTTAATAATTAAATTATAAAAATAAAAAAAAAATTATAAAATTGAAAGTTAAAATTTCTTAGTATTAATTATTCTATATTATTAATTATAAATCATGTTACTTAAAAGCATATTAAATTTTTATTTTTAATTAAAAAATTAATATAAAAGATCAAAATTATTAAATAAAAAATTAATGTCATAAATTAATAAAAATAAAACTGTAATTATATTATTATTTTTTATTTATAAGTACTTTAGATTAGATATTCTTCGTATAGCATGAGAGATATTTCTTTAAAAACCAATTAAATTAATCGGTAATCCTATATTATAATAAATGTTAGAGACCTAGAGCCTTTGCTTCAATGGTTAGGGCATTTTAGGTCGGCCTTAATAACTTATAGGAAATGTCACATCAAAACAGATCTACAATTTTAAAAATAGTTCATTTCAAACTTTAAATACTTAATTCCAAACTTTATGTTTTTTTCAATAAATGCTTTCTTTTGAATTTATAGAATTGAATTTAAAATAAAAAAAAATTACTAGAACGAAAATAAAAATAAAGATTAAATATATATTTAAATCGAGAAATATCATTGAACAAGTAAGCAATAGATAAATTATATAAAAATAAATAAAAATTAAATAAATAAATAAATAAATAAATAATAAAAAACAATTGAGATCACTAGGAGGATTCTCCCCAATAGTCAAACTAAAGGAGCTCATAAAAATCCTTTCGCTAACAAGGCTATTAGAGCACCTAGTAACCTTCCTTTTAAGTATAATGAACTTGGACCTACTAATCCAACGCTAAGAGGTGTTTGATATGCCTCACCAAGGTGTGAGCGACCTCTCCTGTGTTCTAGTTATCCAAAATTACATTGATTGAGATTTTTTAATCACTCTCCACAATAAGATGTGAAATATGATATTTTTACGTCATTACATCTAGATGAAGGTATAAACTCCACATATTAGTTTGCATCATGTCACATCACTACAAGAATATTATTAATTTATGGTCAACTTAAAATCCTCATAAATACTAAAATTCAAAATGATTGTTATTAGTGGTTCAAAAGTTCTCACAAATCAAAAATATTTTTTTTGGTTGATTGTAACTATTATGCCAATAAAAAATGACCACAAAGTTGTTGAAGGGAAATATTATATGAATTTGTGGTGGCAAACACCCTCACAACGAGTTTGATTGATCAAAAATATCAACGTAACTTTTTAGTAGACATATACCCTCATAAAATTCAAATCTTTGCAATGTAATGATGGCATAAGACGCCACAAATGCATTCATTTTTTTACTATCTAGGTGGCCACAAAGTCAAAAGATCTGCTAGTATTTTGTCGCCGTTTTGGCCGTCAACAATGCTCTCTTTTCTCATTATATATATATATATATACCATTTTTCATCTTATTTCTTATTTCTAACTTCTCTCTAAATTTTCTCTCTTCAAAAATGTTTCCTCAATTTTTATTTGAAAACAATTGTAATGTTTGTCTACCTTTACAATTATATTATCAATTAATCATATTTTTATTTTAATTATTGATTATTTAATTAATATTAAAAATCATATTTTCTTTTTTATATTGTTAAAATTTGAGTTTCAAAAACTATTTAAAAATCACAATTTATGTCACCGAAGATATTACTGGGTTGAGTCGCGGACTAGGTCGCTCTCTTTAAAACGTTTCGTGGCACTGCCCAAATTGTGCAAGGCAGACTATCAACCACGAAGTCCCCAGAATAAAACAACTCATATCATTGTATTGGAATTCTACTGCACTGTAGAAAACTGTTCTAGAATTACACCCTCAATATGGTACTTAAAGCCACTCTTAATATGACGGTTAAAGTCATTTACAATATGGTACTATGACAACTCATAACTACGGCATAACGACCGCTCTAAAAACAAAAGCGACTGCGGTATAATAACCGCTATAAAAACCGAAGGGACTGCAGCATAATAACCGCTCTAAAAACCGAAGGGACTGCGGCATAATAACCGCTCTAAAAACAGAAGGGACTACGACATAATAGCCGCTCCAAAAACCGAAGAGACTACGATATAATAACCGCTCTAAAAAACCGAAAGGGACTGCGGTATAATTACCGCTCTAAACCGAAAGGGACATAAAGAAAAGGGAGAAGTGGCTCGAAATTTGGCGAGCAGAATATAAGAGGGAGAAATGAGAAAGTTGAGAAAAGCATCCAACTTTGGTGTGCTTTTCACAATAGTTTGAAGCTCATTATATAGTGATGGAAGTAAACTCACATTTGTTTTCTAAGCAATGTGGGACTTTAGTATGTATAATTTGAAACTACTCAAAATACTAGAGTTTTCCAATGTAGGATTTCAAAATTATTACTTTCCAATGTGGGACTTAACAAGTTTCTTTCCACTTAAATTTACAACAAAAATTTATTTCTAATGTGGGACATCAACAAATTATTAAATTCACACAATAATATAATTATTTTCCAACAATCCCCCACTTGAATTTAAAAAACGTTTCTGAAATAGAGTCAAATGCTTCTATAAGATCATGCATAAACAAAGGTGTCTCTTGACTTGAACCTTTGCATAGTAAGTAAGATTCAGATTCAACAAGAGTGACTCGTAGTCTTGAACTCTATCTCTGACATCAAACCCACACACAACCTTTTCATAGGGTGTATTCTCAAAAGCCCGTGCATTAATGGCCCTGCACGTGTATCCCAATATAGTGAAAGCTCTAGGAATTCTGCCTCGAAATTCCATAGGAAGCGGCCCCACTTCCACATTAACATAGGTGAGTCTATCAAGAGTACTCCTGTAGCTAGGTACTCCCTCCACGTAGAGTATAGATCTCATTAAGAGTTTCTATTACTTCATCCTATCATCGCTTCTGGAATCATGCTTCTCTAATTTACAATAGTATGTTCATCTCATATCACTCCACGACTTGTTATTACCCATTGAACCTAATTCTTGGGATCTCCAGTCTTTTAGGTCAGGTTACCATCATAACTTACTCTATAGGCATTAGTCTCATCCTTTTGGATGTATTTATGACTTTCTCTATAGCTAATCCTTTCGTCAAAGGATTTGCTAAATTCTCATCAGTGCATACATGATCCACTATAACAACTCATTTAGTAAATAACTTTCTAACAATGTTGTGCTTACTCCAAATTTGTCGTCTCTTATCTTTGTAATAACGATTGTCAATCTTCGCAATAGCCGCGGTACTATCACAGTGGATCAACACATCTGTCATAGGTTTTTCCCATATAGGGATCTCTGCTAGCAAGCATCTCAACCAGCTTGCTTCTTCACTAGTCGTAGCAGTAGCTAATACTATCATTTCAGACTCCATAATGGACTAAGCCAATATCATTTGTTCTTCGATTTCCAAGATACAACACCACTCACTATATTAAAATATAGTCATCAATTGCTTTGGAGTCATCTAATAAGACGTTCCAATCAGCAACAATGTATCATTCAAGGAATATAGGAAATCTTTGATAATGTAATCCGAGACTCATGATCCTTTTAAGGTATCTCATGACCCTTTCTATAGCGTGTCAATGTTCTATACTAGGTCTACTAGTAAACTTGCACAACAATCCCACAACATAGGCAATATCGGGTCTAGTACAATCAGTGGCATACCTGAGGCTGCCAATGATGTTCACATATTCAGTTTGTCTAACACCTTCACCAGTGTTCTTGAAAAGTTTCACACTTGGATCGTATGGTGTGCAAGCATGTTTACAGTCAAAGTAATTATATTTCTTTAGGATATTTTCAACATAGTGAGATTGATCCAAAGAAATTCCCTTTTTTGACCTAGTAATCTTAATTCCAAGGATTACATTTGCTTCTCTGAGGTCTTTCATATCAAAGTTGTTACACAACAATGATTTCAAAATGTTATAGCATGAAAGTTTGAATCAAATATGAGTATGTCGTCTACATAGAGATAAAGGATAGTGCAAATGTCATTTTCAAATTTGTAGTAAATACATTGTCACTTTCATTCACTTTAAACTCATTTGATTTAATCAAGTTATCAAAATTTTCATGCCATTTCTTATGAGCTTGTTTAAGACCATATAGATATTTATCTAACTTACAGACCTTGTTTTCTTGTCCATGAATTACAAAACCTTCAGGTTGTTCCATATAAATTTCTTTTTCTAGGTCACCATTTAAAAAAAAAATTGTTTTAACATCCATCTGGTGTATCACCAGGTTATGAATAGCCGCAAGTGATATAAGCACCCTAATGGATGTGAGTCTAGTGACTGGTAAGAAAGTGTCGAAGAAATCTATACTTTCTCTTTGTCTAAAATCCTTGGCTACAAGGCGTGCCTTGTACTTATCAATACCATCGGGTTTTAGTTTCTTTTTCAAAATTCATTCACAACCTATTAGTTTGCAACCAGGAGACAAGTCTACTAAATGTCAGGTCTTGTTAGACTCTAGAGAATCAATTTCATCGTTTATAGCTTCTTGCCATAGATTTGCATCCATAAATGATAGAGCTTCTTTAAGATTTGCAGGATCCTCTTCTAAATTATAGACCATATATTCAGGTCCATAATCTTTTGCAACTTTGACACTCTTACTTCAAGTTTATGTTTCACCTTGTTTGTTGCTTTCAGTGCTACTTGTAACAGGAACGTAACTTGGTTTGCTGCCACCACTATTTCTCCATTTTACAGGAAATTTAGTTTCATAGAAGTCAACATCATTTGATTCTATGATCACTTTTGCATTTAGGTCATAAAACCTATTCGCTTTGTTCTTTACCGCATACCCAAATGAATTCTCATTCATAGGTTCTACTAGCGAGTTTAATTCGCTTGGGATCGGGGATTCTGACATAACTCAGACCACCCCATGTTTGAAAATAAGACAAGTTTGATTGTCTTTTCTTCACTATCTCATAAGGAGATGTTTTGTTTTTAGATTTAAGAACTCTATTCAAAACATAACAAATAAGCAATATATTTTCTACACACTAATGAGATGCAACAATATAATTAAGCATACTAGCAACAACTAGTTCAATAAGAGTTATATTTCCTTTCTTTTCAACTTTACCATTCACATCAAGCAATTATGGTGCAGTTGTTCCACATAATTCTAGACAATTTATAAAATTTATATAAACAAACTAGAATCATACTTGAAAATTTTAATCTTTCTACTAAATTGATTTTCAATTTTAGTTACAGAGATTCTTAACATGTCAAACGTTTCACTTTTATTTTTCATTTCATGTTAACTTTCCCATAATGTTCACATATATCAAAGTGTAATAAATCTAAAGACTCAGATTGTCTAACTACAAATTTATGTGAACTCTTTATTATTTTATTTTGACTACAAAAAATCACATTTTTCAAAATCATTTAACAATAATTTTGGAATTAAACCTATGTTACTTAATTTTGAAATTAAATGGGTTCACATCACATAATATAACATGCCAAAAAATTAAAATCACACAACATGTATGCAAAAAGATACATTTTATTGATTTCAACAATCAAACATAAAGAGACATATTAAATTTCAACACTTAATTTAAATATGTCACGAGTAACGTATCTTAATAGATGATCACATAAGTTATCTTCTGAATTTTACAAAAGTATGCCTCCACGGATCTGTCGTCAGCCATCTGATACTTTGGGTAGCAGCTCACTACATACTCATTTAGAGCATCTCAAATGTCTCTATCAGTATTGCTGGAACTGTAGTAGTTATACAGATCATCAACAACTCCATTAAGAATATAATTCTTATCATTATTTTCCGATGGGTTAATTCTCCAGCTTTCTTATCCTTTTTTGTTTGCTTCAAAACTTAAACAGTTTATTGAAGAGGCAACATAATCAAATCCAATAATATCTTCGGTTGACATGGCAAAATAAATTGTCTTAAAATTGTTGGAATTTGAGTTTCAAAAACTATTTAAAAATCACAATTTATGCCACCGAAGATATTACTGGGTTGAGTCGCGGACTAGGTCGCTCTCTTTAAGACGTTTCGCGGCACTGCCCAAATTGTGCAAGACAGACTATCAACCACGAAGTCCCCAGGATAAAATAGCCCAGATCATTGTATCGGAGTTCTACTGCACTGTAGAAAACCGTTCTAGAATTACACCCTCAATATGGCGCTTAAAGTCACTCTTAATATGACGGTTAAAGTCATTTGCAATATGGTACTATGACCACTCATAACTACGGCATAACGACCGCTCTAAAAACAAAAGGGACTGCAGTATAATAACCGCTCTAAAAACCGAAGGGACTGCGGCATAATAACTGCTCTAAAAACTGAAGGGACTGCGGCATGATAACCGCTCTAAAAATCGAAGGGACTACGACATAATAGCCGCTCTAAAAACCGAAGGGACTACGGTATAATAGCCGCTCTAAAAAACCGAAAGGGACTGCGGTATAATTACCGCTCTAAACCAAAAGGGACAGAAAGAAAGGGGAGAAGTGGCTTGAAATTTGGCGAGCAGAATATAAGAGGGAGAAAAGATAAAGTTGGGAAAAGCATCCAACTTTGGTGTGCTTTTCACAATAGTTTGAAGCTCATTATATAATGATGGAAGTAAACTCACATTTGTTTTCTAAGCAATATGAGACTTTAGTATGTATAATTTGAAACTACTCAAAATACTAGAGTTTTCCAGTGTAGGATTTCAAAATTATTTCTTTCCAATGTGGGACTTAACAAGTTTCTTTCCACTTAAATTTACAACAAAAATTTCTTTCCAATGTGGGACATCAACAAATTATTAAATTCACACAATAATATAATTATTTTCCAACATATATATATATATATATTATATTTTTTTATATTAATTTCAAATGTTATTAATTTATTTATTTTAATAAAGTTACTTATTTGTGGCTGCTAAAATGGCCACAATTGTGATAGTTTGTGGCGGCATAAGCCTCCACAAATTATGTTTTTTTCGTTCGATTTTTTTCTTTGTGGTGACTTGTCGTTGTGGTTACCTTTTTTGTCACAAATGTTAACAAAAACCATTTAGCCGCCACAAAAGTTTATAATTGAATTATTTGTTGTCTAACTTAGACTACCACAAATATAGTTTTTGTGACCGTTTTCTCCTTATTTGTGGGTGCTTTTGACCATTACAAATGATTGTATTTCTTGTAGTGCATGGACCAATCTTCTTTTGTGATCTTTGATGCAATGTTTGTTAGAGTTATGAAAAGTACTCTACACCTTGAAATTTAGAGATATATTTTGCAAGTGCAATCACTATTCAACTTGATCCAACGCTCACGAGGCTTCAATTATGAAAGATCACTCCAAAAGAGAATACAAGAAAGAGTCATTCAAATTCAACAGGAAAAAATAAACTAATGGCGATTAAATAAAAATTAAAGGAAATTAAATGGATGGATGGAGTCGGTTCATTTTGAGCTTGATTATAAGCTTATATATAGTTGATCGGTGTTACAATACAAAAGATGAAGTATCTAAGGTGATAGATTAGCCGATTTTAGACCATTTTATTTAATCTTATTTTAATAACTCTTATTTTCACGTTGTTATGAGACAAATAAATGAGTTGACTTATACATTTTCGAAAGTATAGTCCATTTATATTAAAACATTGAAAGAGTTTCCTAAAAAAAATACAAAATTCAATGTTTATTGCTACCGCATTCTCTTTTGATATCTAATTATTAACTATTAACATTACTTATAATGAAAACTAAAGCAATTATATTTTTAGCTAGTATTAATATGTTTTTATTGATATTCCGACCTACATTATTAATAATAAAATGCTACAAACCTCTAACAGAAAATAAAATGAAATATATAGAGGCATTTCAACATCCGATTTTTAGTGTGATACATTATAATGATAAACACTCCATTCAAGGAGAATGAGCCAATTGTGAGGGAATTATTGCACACATCATGAGACTATATATCTTGAGGTTTGTTTATTATAAGTAAAGTGAAAATGTTAGACTTGAATTACTCTCATTAATTCAATAATTCATTTGGATGTCTTAGATCGATAAATTTATGATTTATACGGGTTCGAGTTTTCTTATACTCGCATTATTGATATTTGTTACTTATAATATATATATATATATATATATATATATATATATATATTATTTAATTTGAAATGTTTAAGTGGTAATTAAAAATAAATGTTTTGTTTTTTACTCAAGTTGTCTTAGATTAAAAAATAAATAATGCGATCGAATTGAATAACAAAATCCAAAATAAACAACCCATTCTTCTTCTTTCTAAATCAATCCCTCTTCGTCTGAAACCCATCCACACCTATCATACTAATTCATAAATTTTGTTTGACTTCTCTTTACCAACACCACCAAAGTTACTATCACCGCCCCTAAAATAAAAATGGATCATAGAACAAAACCATAAAAAAAAAAAATTAAACATTAGCTAAAAATAAATAGAGTAGAAAAGTGGAGAACAATTCACACAAAAAATAATCAATGTTGAAGATTTTTCTATGTTTGCTTCTAATTTAGTGAATGATTTTCCTAGATATTTTTTTTCTTTATTTTTGATGTCTAAAGGAACCCAAAAATAAAAATAGAGAAAGAAAAATTTCAGCTATTGTTCTCTATCTTTTTCATTTCTTCTTTATTTTAGTTTTTAGATTTGGGTATTATCGAGTTTGAAAAAGAAAAATGAACTTAGGAGAGGAATATTTGAGTTTTGTCTAGTTAAGATCAAATTTCTTTAAGTATTTTGAGTTTGGCAGGGTTGGCTTTAAGATGAGAATGTGATTTGATTTAGGGAAGTAGTTTATTGTTGAAGGTATAGAGAGAGAGAGAGAGAGAGAAATAAAGTTGAAATAATTAATGTTTGAGATGTGTTTAAGATGAAAATGTGGTTTGTTTGATGAGAATCAAGTGAAGGAGATGTTGTTATGTGACTCAAACAATCTAATCACCAAAACAAAGTGACACTTAGATGCTTTAACGTTTTTTCAATAAAGTTAATATAAATAATCAAAGTGGCTACCATAATATATTTAATAATAATATTTAAAGGACCAAAATGAAATAAAATAAAAATTAATTAAGGGACTAAAATGAAATTTAAAAAAATCAAAAGACTAATTTAGTATTAAAAAAAAATCACATATTTGTCTATAAAAATGAAATAAATAAAAAAAGTATTTTATATATGTACTTTCAAAATGTATAAAAAATTAGAAAATTAACTCTCTTCTTACCTAGTAAATTTGGTCTTAATATATGTATAGGTACACGTAATAGCATTTTATACACAGTAAATTTCAACAATTCTATGTCAAATAAAATGTTCTTTTTGTAATAAAATTAACTATACACTTTCTATACAAATTTTTTAAAAATGTTTGTTACTTCATTTCATTTGATAAATTTAATTCAACATATAACATATTTTTCAAAAATCAAAGTAAATATTAAATGAATTGGCCCTTAGACTTTGGGAGGAAATTGACATATACTTCTCTTGACATTGATTCTATTAAAAGACCTCATACTTCCACAACAAAAATGGCAGGTCTTGCTCAACAAGTTGATCAGACGCATGAGTTGTCTAGCTTGGAACTGTCAAGGCACTACTCCAAAAATGACATTTTATAGCGCTTATTAAATACAAGTGTTGTTGTATAATATTTTAAAAATAACAGAGGATATAACAATGCTTTTTTGACAAGTGTTGTTGTAGGGTCATATAGGATCACATAGCGCTTGCACATAATGTTTACAAGGCTTTTACAACACTTTTTCAAAAGCGTTGTAAACTGAAGTGCCCTCACTTAATGTTTTACAACGCTTTTGGAGCGCTTTAAACACAAGCGCTATAAAATATAGCGCTCCCACTTTATGTTACATAGCTTTTAAAGCGCTTTTTGTACAAGCGTTGTAAAAGACTTGCGCTTTCACATAATTAAATGATCTATTAGAGCGCTTATTATACAAGTGTGGTAAAATCATTCCAAATTTGAATAGAGCCAAAAAGTAAATTAGTATTGAACCAAAATATTCGTTTTCTTCTCTCCCCTCTACCCATAACATGTTAAACCCCTTCTCATCTTTCACCCAAAACCAATTCGTCAAAACGCTAAATCCCTAAACTCTCAATCTCGAACCCCAATCCGTTGCTTCCTTCTTCTCTTCATCGATCAATCTCGAACCCCAATTTGTTGCCTTCTCGCCTTCGTTCAATCTCGAACCCTAATCTATCACTTTCTCACCTTTGCCCTCTTGCCTTCATCGCCTTCACCTCGACGAACATTCTGACTCACGACCACCATTATCGCACCACATCCATGACGACAACGTGACCACCTTTCTCGAATCACCGATAAATTTAGATTTCTATTTTTTTATACTAGTTTAAACTTCATATAAAATATATATTTGAAATATTTGCTTAGTTATATGTATTTTATGTGTTATTTTGACTTTTCGCGTATTTGATTTAGAGTTAGGGTTCATTTTAGGGATTAATTTTGAATTTTAGCGAGTTTGATTGAGAGTTATGGTTTATTCTAGAATTTGTTAAAATAGAATTCAATTCTTTGTTGAAACAAAATTTAGTCCACATCATCCACCACAAGCATCATTTGTTGAAATAAAATTCAATTATTTGGGGTTTAGGGTTTAGGGTTTAGGGTTTAAACAAGAACAAGATCTTATTTTCATTTTGAGACTTTTGTGTATTTATGAAATTTCCAAATGTATGAATTTTGTCAACGATTTAACTGGATAATTTTTTAGAAAATTAATTATACATTATCAAAGCTTTATGTATTTCTTAAAAATAAAAATAAAATTCCAATATTTTCCGTTAATAATGAATGGTTAAACCCACATAACTTGACATGACATTACATTTTTTGGTATGTTATGAAAGTTGATGAAGAAGTGAAATGAAGCAAACCCATATAGAGATTTGAGTAAAGTTGGTACCTTTGAAAGATGCAGAGAAGATATCGAGAATGAGAAATGGTGGAAGTAGTAATAATCGACATTGTTACTATTAATCACTTTCTAAATAAGAGAAAAGAAAAAAGAAAGAAGTTAGAGTGGTGAGGTCATTCCTGATAACACTTGTTCTTGGACTATTATAGCTATTTTTCTTGGTAACATCATCTAAATTTTTTTTGGTTCTGTTGTAATTGATTTGAGGTTCTTGATATGTTTTTTCTTGTTGGAACTTTTGAGTCATGATTTGGTGACCCTTTTAATTCCTTTTGATGTGTTTTGTTAGTTTTTTTCATGGGTAGTAAATGAACTGATGATTTTCTTAGCTTGTTGTTTTTAAGTTTGAAGATTTTTCCCATGAAATTGCAGCCTAATTGAGCTTTTTCAACATTGTTCTTGTTGGTTTTTCCTTCCCATGAAATTGTAGCCTAATTCAGATCACGACCACTGTTATCGCACCACATCCACGACGACAACGTTACCTGACCGTGTGACCACCTTTCTCGCATCACCGGTAAATTTAAATTTATGTTTTTTTTATGTTAGTTTAAACTTCATATTAAATATATATATTTGAAATACTTGCTTAGTTATACGTATTTTCTTTGTTATTTTAAATTTTCGCGTGTTTGATTTAGAGTTAGGGTTCATTTTAGGGATTAATTTCGAATTTTAGCAATTTAGATTGAGTTTATAATTTATTCTATAATTTGTTGAAACAAAATCGTGCTAAGTCAAATTAATAGACAAAAAATTTATTGATGAAAATGTTTGTTTCGATTTGTACTTTTCATGGGGTGAATTGTAATTAAAAAATAAAATACATTTAACTTGTTTGTTTGAGTTTAGATAAAAAAGAGCAAAGGAGTAGTACCTAGACGTGAAGAGATTTATGTTGAAACTCGTACTTGTAAAGATGGATCAATTGTCAATGAAAAGGCTGCAAGAGTGATTGTAAGTTTTGAGCTTTAATTGATTCTATATAGTGACTTACTTTTTTTAGTATAGTGAATTAATTTTTTATAGTGTTGTTTGTTTTGAAAGACAATAGATAATATTTCGTAGAGTAACTTATAGTAAAGATTCATAGTAACTCAAGTGATTAGTTTGTTGTTTTTTAATTTGTTATTCAAGTGCTGAATTTCACAATCTACTAGTTGTTATAATATTGGAAGGACTCAACGTTAGTGTTTTATAATTTTCTACTCAAGTGCTGAATTTTGTAATCTACTAGTTGTTATAATATTGAAAGGACTTAATGATAGTGTCATATACTTTACTACTCAAGTGCTGAATTTTGTAATCTGCTAGTTGTTATAATATTGAAAGGACTCTATGTTGTTGTTTTAAATAATCTAGGATATTGTTTTCTTAATATACTTATTTTACAGCGCTTTTTAATAAAAATAAAATAAGAATGCACCTATTCTAGCGTTTTTTTAAAAATACGCTGTAAAACTAGAATAAGAATGCACCTATTACGACGCTTTTTTTGAAAAAGCGTTGTAAAACGTGCATAAAAATGTATCTATTACAACATTTTTTTATAAAAGCGCTATAAAACGTACATAAGAATGCACCTATTACATGCATTTTTTTTCCCGAAAAAACACTGTAAAACATGCATAAGAATGCACCTATTACAACGCTTTTTTGAAAAAACGTTGTAAAACTAGTACAACAAACAACACGTTTTTAGAAGAGATTTATAGCGTTTTTTATTTTTTATTTTAAAGAGCGTTGTTGTATCTTTTTAAAGTGCCAGATACTACAACGCTTAATTTTTGAAAAAGCGTTGTAAAATACTATTTTTCGCGTAGTGAGGGCATGAGAACCCAAATGCAATTTGAGCTTTGAAGAAGCTCACTAAGAATATATAACTCGATTTTATGATCTTGTCTGAAATAAAATAAAAAATAAAAACAAGATTTTGAATTACGCTCTTTTAAGAATTTTAATGTCTTTGTTTGTTAGTTATAATGGTGATGGTCGGGAAAGAGCCAGTAGTTTAGCTTGATTTTGGACTAATAGTATTTTATATTTTTATTTTGTCGTATTCTCTAAACCATATTGACATGCTAATACATTGTAGGATGATGATACTTTGGGGAGATGTACGGGAATTTATGGTTTCCCTAACACTCATAATAAAAACCATACCCGGGATTTAATCAAACATCTTACGAAATCTTACCCAATTAAAATATAGGCGATCTTCAGAGATTTTAAATTCATCTTGAACTCGGAAGAAAAACATGGTGGTAACGCTCCACCTAGTAACCTTATGCAACTATTGTAGGACACTTAAAACTTGTTTCATTTGTGTGATATATGGTATATTGGTGACCACTTAACCTGGAATAATCAACAAGATAGAGGAAGCAACATCACAATACGCCTAGCCAGATGCATTGCCACACCAAGCTGGATACATATGTTTATGGATATTGAAGTCATCAATATGATCCGTCAAACATCTGACCACATGTTGTTGGGTGGGCTCACTCTCTAAGTGGAACCCACCAATTTTATTAATATTATTATTATTATTGAAATAAAAGAAAAAGAAAAAAAAGTTTTAATTGGCTTGACCCACGTGAAGGAAATAAAAGGGATTTAGAAATCCCTAAGAACCATAATGAAAGACAACGACTGTCAGAGAAGAAAAATAAGGGTTTGGTTCGGTGATGGTAACAGGTGTGTAGCAAACTTGCTCCGTTTAATCTACAAATTGAGTATGTTATTCCTATCACTGAATTTATTATTTTAATATACACTTTGAGTAATTTTACCTTCTCTAAGAGTTACTTTGACATACCCACTTTATTGGAAGGTTGTTATAGGGTTGTTATTGTTGATTGATGTTCTCTCTATTATTATTAGGAAGACTCTGGTGTACCCATTAATTATTATATTAATTATTATAGTGGAAGATTTAACTGGATTACGTCCCGTGGTTTTTATTCTTTCAATTTGTGGGAAGTTTTTCACGTTAAAATTTTGTTTGTCTCATATTTAATATTCTGCCAATTATTTTTGCTTTGTGAAATTGTATTATTTGTTTGACCATCTATCTGCACATGTGGGGGAAAAATATTTTGCATTATTGAGATAATTATCGCTAATAATCTCTGGTTTTTTCCAATAAAATGGTATCTAGAGCTCGATTATTTAATTTGTGCATTTAAATGGAGGAGGAAAATAAAGGTCCAAATATGATTAAACTCTACTCTTCTAATTACACACTTTGAAAGACTCTCATAGAAGACATGTTATACAATAAATATTTATATGATCCAATTGAGGGTAACACTGCTAAATCCACAGATAAATCTGACGCTGACTAGAAGAAGATGAATAGAAAGGCAGAGTGGCGTTGATCAGGCAGTGGTTGGATCTTAGTGTATATCCACATGTTGAAACTGAAATATATGCTAACAAGATATGGGAAAAATTAAAAGAGTTTTATGAACGAAATGATGTGCAAAATAAAGCATTATTTATTCGGAAGCTGGTGAAAATAAAATGCAAATATGGGGATTCAATGGCAGAGCATATGAGTATTTTTCAGAATACAGTGAATCAGTTGACAACTGCATAAATTAAATTAGATGATGAGTTGCAAACGTTGTTATTGTTGAGTTCTTTACTTGATAATTGAGAAGTCCTTGTTGTCACGTTGACCAATTCAGCTCCAAATGAAAAGTTGAAAATGTCAATAATTAAAGAGAGCATGTTGAATTAAAAAGCTCGAAGAAAGGAACATGGTTTGATTGGTTCTTCCTCAAAGTCAGAAGCACTAGTTACAAAGTCATGGGATATAAGTCAATCTAAAAACTTCCATAAACGCGACAACTCTAAAAGTCACAGCAAGTTGAGGACTAGAAAAGAAGTGATGTGCTATCATTGTGGCAAAACGGGTCACATAAAAATAAATTGTAGGTTCCTTAAGAGAGATCAATTAAGGGAAAAAGATGAAGACATAGAGAAGACATCAACATCAGTTGCATCTGTTAATAATGTCCACATTGTTTGTGATGATAATTCCATAAACCTTATATCATGTTACTCCTCGACGTGATTTCTTCTCATCTTACAGTGCTGGTGATTTTGGCATGGTAAAAATGAGAGATGAAGGAATATCTAAAATTATCGGTATGAGAGATGTTTTGGTTGAAACTGGGATTGGTTGCAAGCTTCAATTGAAGAATGTTAGACATGTTCCTCGTATTCGTCTCAATTTGATTTCGGTGAAAGCCTTGGATATTGATGGTTATCAAACTTACTTTGGTGGTGGTGGTATATGTAAAGTCACCAAAGGGTCCTAGTGGTTGCAAAGGAGCAAAGTTTCACTTCTCTTTATAGGATGCATACGAAGCTATGCAAGGAAGAAGTGAATGCAATTGAAGATTCATATTCTGATTTATGGCATAAGCACCTTGGTCACTTGAGTAAGAAATGACTCAACATACTTGTGAAGAAAAACTTTCTTCCTGTGAAAGGTATGTCTTTAAAAACTTGCACTCATTGTTTTGATGCAAAATAACATAGAGTTTCTTTTCATAATACTGATCCTCATAAGAGGCAAAATATTCTTGATTTAGTTCATACTGATGTTTGTATGATGGATAATAAATCTCTTAGTGGTGAATCATATTTTGTTACTTTTATTGACAATTACTCTAGAAAATTGTGGGCCTTTCCTTTGTGTATGTTTATGTTACAATATTTATTATAGAATGCATAAAAAGATGTAACATAGTTAGTGTAATTGTAATGTGTCTCATAAGTGAGTTTTTAGGCTTTGTGTTTTAGTGATATCAACTTGAATAGTCTATATGATGCATGTGTGGGCTTTGTTGATTCTTATTCTCTAGCCCTTGCATATACTACTTGATCAAGAAAGAAATCATGGCAAATATAGTTTATATCATGCATAATTGTTATTACATGTTGTTTTAGAACGCATAAACTTTCTAGCATGATCATATTGAATTGTGATGGTTTAAAACACTTAAAAAAAATATTTTCTAAGTGACTTTTAACTTTGTGAATTGACTTATCCACTTATGAACCAATTTACAAATATCAAGAACTCAGTATTTGAAGTCCCAAGGATGTAAATCGACTCTCCTATCATGCAAATTGACTTACAAGCAAGGCATGAAGTTATGAGTCCATTTACCCTTGTATGAATCGATTCACACAACTTCAAACTTCAAGATTGCTATTGCAAACATGTGTAAATGGACTCATAGGGAGTGTGAATTGTATTATCAAGTCTATAGTCTTGAAATTTGACAGTTTTAGGGTTCTTATGGTAGTTTCAAAGTGGTTATTTCTCATAGGTTTTCTAAACATTTAAACAAATCAACATTTGTTATCTCAACCTTCTACCCTCCTTAAGTTGACCTATTGTACTCCATCTATCTCAAGTAACTTTCCTCCTATCATCACCACCTCCCCAAAGAAAATTTCTCTCAATTTTAATTATCTCTTTGTAACCTTTTTGGCGTCTTGAAGAATGATAAGAAATACATGGATAAACTAGATAGAACTAAGTTAATTAGAGTGATCATACCACCAAATGAAACATGTTTGTCTTTCCAATTTCGTGGTCTATTTTTTTCTTTTTTTCGATATTGGTTTTCAAGTATTTCCTTAGATTTACACCGACAGAAAAAATTGCATTGTATTATCAAAACAATTTACATTATATTGAAATTTGTAGTTTTCTTTCTCGTTTTTTTTTCTCAATAACTATTTAATATTTTTTGGATAAGAAAATGTTAGAATGTTGCTGATGTTCTTAACTAAAGTTTGAACTTTACTTCTTTCACCATCAAATATTTTGGTTGGCATCTAACCCCTTCTCAATAACTATCTATTGTTAAAAATTATATATAACATTACCACCTGTCAAAGTGAAATGTTGATTTGGAGAAAAAAAACTTTTTTTCTCCCAACGTTTCTTTGACACAAATTCCAACATAAACACAATGTGTATATATATACACACACACAATTTCTGGGTTTTATATTTTATATTTTTTTTTAATTTTAAGAGTTAGTTCCTCCTTTATCAAATAATTAGTATCACTTTAATAAACATAAATTATCTTAAAATAAATATTATTCATAATTTTCAATATAACTTTCATTATTTTTTATACATTATTATTTAATAATTATTAAATACACAACTTATAAAATATTATCATATTTAATATTAATAATAAGTAAAAAAATTCATAATAATTAAAATAAATAATTTAATAAAAAAATTTAATTTATACATAAAAATCTTAAACGATATTTATTATAAAAATAATAAATTATATTTCATAAAATATCGTACTCATACGTGTTTAAATAACTCATTTCCTAAAAAAATAAAATAAAATAAAATAAATAAAAAAAGAAGAAGAAAGACACAGAGATACCGTACAAATAGATGCAAGGAGGGTGGGAGGCACATGGCTGAAGCAACGAATGTCTTACAAAATAAGCCCACGTCGCAGTGTTTCGATAATCGTGTCGTGTGTGAGAGACACCATCATCATCATGCATGCCAAATATAAAAGTCCTATAATATTCCATTCTATTTATTATTTCTTTATAATTGCCTCTTATAATCAATTTAATAACTTATATCTTCAATGTCCTTTATTATAGTAGTACCTATTTGTCTTTCTATAATTTTATGTCACATATTCTTGACAGGTAGGTCATCATGCCTTCCCACTTAAATTACTTATATTCCTTCTCTATCTCCTTCTTCTAATTCCTAGTGTAGCTAAATAACACACACAAAACAACAAACAACTCCAAAAATTGCACTTTGTTTGATCTCTCTTCTTCTTCATTATTTTATTTCAACTTTTTAGTATTTCGATACCCTTTTCATTAAACAACAATTATGTATAAACCATTTTGCATGATCACTATAGTCATCACAGATTCATTACAATATCATCTCCCCATCATATATTTTATCTATATCTTTCTATAAAAAATAATACTCACCTATATACTACAATGACTGAATTATTAGATAATTTCACATAGACTGAAAGAAAAAAAAAACTACCAAAAGAGAGAGTAATAATACTTTTTTAAATTATCTTTATCAGTTTTTAGTCAACTTACTATTATTATTAATGTAAAAATATAAAAATAAATTAAAAAAATTATGCACGAAGCATTAATTAAATGTAAATTTTTTTAAAAAAAATTAATTAATATTACATAAAATTTATTTTCATTTAAATTTTTTATTTGTTTATTCAGTTTGATATATAACTGCATTTTAAAAAAATACTATAAGAAAATACCAAATTTTAGTGTATTTTATATTATTAATTTATTAAATAACATTTTTAAAATAAGGTATAAAACTTATGTAATAAAAAGAATGATGGGCAACGTGAAAATAAAATAATAGTTGTATATAGGCTAATGGAATTTGGTATTGCTGCCATACCACTCTTTAAAAACTATACCTTTAGAGTTACTTCTTCCAAAACTTGTAATAAGAGTCACTGTAAAAGTAAACTTTTTGACAACAACATTTTGAAAAGTTGCATTATTCAAAAAGCATGCAGTTGAATGTTCAGAAGAAGTCCATCGACTAGAATAACTTTGAATATTTAAACAACAAAAGTTCAAAAACAAACATGCCAAAATGCTACTACAAGATGACAACAAAGGATAACTATATTACATTGTCAAATGAAAGAAGAACAACAATAAATTCCATCATAGAAAATATTTTCTCTAAAAATTTATTTTAGTAAACCTTTTTTGACCAAATTTAATTAGCTAAATAAACCTAAAAAAAAATCTATTTTTTTTTTTGACAAAATGTTGACACAAAATATTTATGAAATCTATCTAATATAGAAAAATTGACTACTAATAAAAAAATTTCATTTAAAAAATATTTAAATTTAAATTTTGATTATAACAATTAATAATAAGACTTTATATATTTTTGAGTCCAACACTAAATTATTAAGACTAATTTTTTTTAACAAAAATGACACTAATATTGGTTATGAAATATTATGAGGAAACCAATGGTAGTTAATTTTAACCGACCAGAAGTTCATTAGGCTAAAAAGGAGCTTTTAGAGACATTACAAAAACAAAAAGGGTGAGACCCTTTGAGGTCATTTTCTCCTCGGAACATGACCCTTAACTTTGAGCTGGCAGGACCCTTCCCTTAATTTGTCTACCCTCTCCATATATAAATTATACACACTAACTTAAAGGCAGATTATAATTTTTCTCATTTGTTTTATCCTTTTAAGAAAAAAAGCATAATTAACATTAGCCTAATAGCCTATCCCAATTATTAAACTATAATTGAATATAATTAAAATTTAAATATATATCAATTTATTTATTTAAGAATATAATAGCACTAAAATTTTTGAAGGAGAATTTTATTGATTATTGTAGTATTATATCGATACAATAAATTCGTCTTTAAAGAATATTTAGACAAAAAATTTTAATTTAATTAATTAAAAAATTCTTGGAAATTAACTTTGCCACTTTCAACTTTGAGTAAGTAAATATTTTTCAATAACATATTGAATGTTTGAAGTTTAAGAAATTATTAAATAATAAATGTAACATAAATTCTTAGAATGATATTGAAATATATGTATATATAGTATTATGTAGATAAATAAAATATAGTATGATACGATATGATTATTTATTCAACTGACAAAGTGACCTCCATCCCTAGTTTCTTTATTCTCTTCTCTCTCTCATAGCTCCTGCAAACAGTTTACCCCACAAACTTCCAAACAAAGAGAATTATAAGAAAGTGAGATTTGCAAGAATTATACTGTTCTCTTTGTTGCTCTCAAACAACAAAGCCAACCCTTTTTATAATCTATATATTTAGTTGATATTTATGTGGCTACCATGTTACTATTAATAAGTCTTCTCTTTGTTGATGATCATGATCATGATGATATTGATGTCAAATCCATCTAATTTACAATATAAACTCAAGATTCAAAACTCCTTTTTTTCTTCTTCTTCTTCTTCTTTTTTCATTATCCATGGCTTGTTTTGAGATCACAAACATCATCATCTTTTTTGAGTTTATGGTTTTTCCAATATGACCATGGTTCCTTCTCAAATCAACAACAAACAAAATAATAATGGTGATTGTGTTTTCTACAACTCAACAAGTGCTATGAACCAATTTCAATTTGTTGAAGGCTACAACTACAATAATTATTTAAGATCTGAATTTGTGGTGAGGCATATGGCTGAGGAGGAATCATCATCAATAATCAAAACCATCTCTACCACTCACCACCACACCGAATCTCAACCTGAACCTGAACCTGAAGTAGAAAACATTTCTACCTCAAAAGAAGAAGAAGAAAAAGAAACAGAAGCAAACAATAACAACAACAATAATAACTGGCTTCAATTAAGCATAGGTTTTAACCAGAGTAACACGAACGTGACAAAAACTACAAATCACGGTCGTGATCATCATCATCAAACTCCAACCAGCAGTTCAAGGCTGTTGGAGCTTGATTTGTTACCAAAGAACCGGGCTTTTTCACGGCCCAATTTGGAGCAACCAACGACAACGGGTTGCTCATCTTTTGGGTCTTCTTTGCTTTTTGAACAAACAACATCTTCATCTTCATCTTCATCGATGTCCATGTCCATGCCAAGTGGTCCAACATATGGTCATCAACAACAACATCAAAATCTATGGACATTTGGTCCATTACTACCTCATTCTATAGCAATTATGCCTTCTTCAACATCATATATACCCTCTTATTCTTCATCACAATCTTGTTCTTCTTTGAGGCCTAATTTAGGACCTTATAATTATCCTTTTCACCAAAATGCACCCTTTCACTTTCCTTCATCATCTTCATCTTCTTCTTCCGGGTTCGACCAATTCGATGTGGCCGGACCTAGCTCATCTCATGTCGCTTTTCGAGTTGTTGATCCTCCTCGTAGACCTCATTCTGGAATATGGTTTATGCTACAAGCCTCACAAAATCAGTAAGCAAATTAATATTAATTTTATCAAACTTATATTTATATTTATCATATGATTACTCATTAATTTGGCTTCTTGTCAAATATTATAGGCAAATGCATTTTTTTATAAGTTAGGCTAGTGCAATTTAATTGGTTTTTGTGATGAATTATATTCACTTGGATTTGTTTGTTAATTTGTGATAATGTAGAGTGAAAGAACCGTTCTTGCAACAAATACCTAAGAACTATCTTAGAATCAAGTAAGTAGTTTTTTTTTTTCTCTCTATAATTTTTTTTCTTTCTTTTTGGGATTTTTTGTTTGTTTGAAGTCATGTCAGTGTGTAATCAATGTCGTTCACTATTTTAATTTTATTATATAAAGCTCATGATGATTTATTTTTTGACTTTTGAAAAAATATTTCAATTTCAGAGATGGAAGGATGACAGTTCGGTTGCTATTGAAGTATTTGGTTAGCAAACTCAAATTGGAGAGCGAATCAGAGGTAATTTTTTTTTTTTAATTATCATTTTTAAAATAATTAATGTTAATTATGTGTTAATTAATTTATATATAATATGTGTGCTTAATTGCTTAGTATGGTATTAATGAAGTAGTTAATTAGCTAGCTATTTTAGTCATGCAACTAATTTCTAATTTCTCCCTAATTAGTTCTAATTAAGAATTTATTTTAAGAATTGATGAAAATAAAGACATATATATAAAGTGGATTGCAAATATAGGAATATGTAAGAAAAGGAAATGGAATGTGTTTTCATGAAAAAGTAGAATACAATGGGAAGCTAAATTGGGTGTTAGAAACATGAAAGATACATAGGAACTAAAATAGATTTATCTATTGTGATGGATATGTCCTTTTGAAAAAATAGAAAGAAAAAAAAAAGAAAAAACTACAATAATAATGAGTTTGGTAGGAAGTACATTTCTTGGAAGTCGTAGTCTTTCATATGTTTGTTTTATTTGAGTTTCAAACTCATGTAAATGAGTTGTGTTAATTATGTGACAAGCTCTTTGTCTATTTAACTCAACACATATATATTATGTGGCTTCTATAATAGGGACTTATGTTTTGTGTTTTAAGTTTTGTGGAGTTGTGGAAATTTAGGTATGATCAAGTTAGGTGTACCTTTACTATTCAAAATTAAGTTAAGGACATATATAATAAATTTCTTCTTATAGGAAAAAAAAATGAAAGTATTATATTATAGAGATAAAGTTAAAACTAAGTATATAAAGATCAAGATATAATCTTTACCTTATAAATTAGCCAAATTTATAAGAATAAATTAGGTCTAATCCATATCTAAAATCATAAACCAAAAGTTGGTTTCATAGAAACAAGCCCCTTGTTAATTTTTTTAATATTTTTCTAATGGCTAAATAATGAAATTTATGACTAAAGTGTACAAAGATACAACAACAATACCAAAAAAAAAGGGCACAAGAAGAGTAAAGAAAACAAAGAACCATATGAGAAAGTTTAATTAAACCCTTGTTGATATTGGAGTTCATTGTTTCCAATTATTCATTATATGAGAAATAGGAAAATAGCTATTTATGTTCCAATCAAGAGTGTTCTTCCTTTCATCAATTTTTGAAACTTAGGCATACAAATATTACACATTGTAGAATACACTTAGTTATTCATAATGTAATCTAAGCATATGTGCATGTTTTGGTCGAAACTTAATGATTTGAATTGAAGTACAAATCAAACTAATGTTGTATTTGCATTAGTTGTTGATTTATGTGTACTTTTCTTTTAGATACTTAATTATAATATATGTGTGCACGAGGACATGCAGAGTGATATTATCCATTAGTGCATTTATGTGCAATTATTGTGTGTCCACCATGAATGAAATTTCTTTGCAATACTTCATACACACACTTCATCATCGAACGCCACTACTTCTTGTTGCTTCATAATTACTAAATAAAGGTTTGAATCCTTACAAGAAACAGTAACAAATATTGGGATTTCAATTGTATGTAGTTAAAATTGCATACAATCTTTTAATCAATGTATTATCTTATTAACATTGATTAACATTGGAAGACCCAAATTTTTAATTCTACATTTTAAAATTTTCACTATAATAGATTTGTTTGAAAGTTAAATTGCATGATCTTAAATTAACAATCACAAATATTTATAAAATTAGATACAATTTCGAGTGTATACAATTTGTATCCAACATATATTGGACCCTTAATGTAATTTTTATAAACTATTTTCAATTATTGTTCCTAGGATTAACTCTAGTATACAATGTTAGAATTTAGTTTGAATCTAACCAGCACAATCCTATAATGTTGTCTAATATTTTTCTAAAAAAATGAAAGGATAAAATTTGATAAAAATAAATAAATGGAGTATCCATATGCAAGCTCCTACAATGGAAAGGATATATAGGCCATTGCCAAAATAAATATAAAGGATACTCCAACATAAATACAAGAAAGAAAAACAAAAACATATACACAACAATAAAAAGCTACAAATCAAAAGAACCAACAAATACCAATTGCTAAATATGCTTAAGAATAAAACATATACACAACATTAGGGAAGAAGCCACTCTTGAGATTATAGTTATCCTTTTATTATTGGTGGTTGTGTCCAATAGAAGGTTTTGAAAGTCTTGACATTTTACTTAAATATAAATAACCTCAAAAATAAAATAACAAGTGAAAAACTACTGGTGGTAACTTTTGTAAAATTATTAATTATATATATTTAATCAATTTTAGAGTCTTTAAAAATACAATCAAACATATTCATAAAAATACCAAAAGACAAGGAAAATTTATGTTCAATTTTTAGAAAAAAAAATGGATGTTAAATAGAGTATTGTTAAACTCCCTATAAGACAAAATATAATAATGGTCATATTATTATTATTATTATTATTATTATTATTATTATTATTATTATTATTATTATTATTATTTTATTATTGTTCCCAGCTTAACGGAAGAAAGTGTGAAATGTAGTTCGTCAACAACAAAAAAGTGTGAATCGTATCTTTCATTAAAAACCCGATAATTAATTTAATTATTTTAATCAACTATACGTTATGGTTTGCATTACCAAACAATAATATCTAAATAAATATCATGTTAAATAGGTTGCAGGACACATGCAATTGACATTCCATTATTTTTTCATGCAAGTTATCCTTTGGGTCAACCCTTCTCGTTATGATTTGATTTTCATTCCCATATTAGGATATTCTTTCCCTTCCAACTCATGCTTTTAAGATGAGATTAAGACAACAAAATATATTTTATCATCCTAATTAATATATTAAATAAATCATAGACAGCTGCATAATTATCATAATGTATGTACATATTATTCGGTTGAAAAAACACGCTATTTGGTTTTTAAATCATGCATGCATGGTATATATGTTTAAGAAATTGTAATTTTAAACTTTAAGAATGATATATTAGGAACCAACCAAAGTTTTTTATATACGTTTAGAGTAATTAATCAAAGTTGTTTTATAGATAGAACATGTAACACATTCAATATTTTTACGGAAAAAAAGTGTCTAATATGGATCTCTTAAAATAGTTCCAAGGTAGACTTTTATTATTTTTAATAAAAAATGATTTTTATTATTTTTAATTAAAAAATATTTTTATAATAATAATAATAATAATAATAATAAATAATAGAGAAAAAATATAATATTTTATTAAAATTTACTAAAAATAGTATAGTCCACCTTTAGACTAAGACTATTTCAAGTAATGGTTGAAAAAAATTTAAATCTCACATGTAATAAATCTAAGGCTTAAAACACATATAACTTTATAAGTGAGTTTTATAAAAATAAGTTAAGTTCAATATAAAAATCTAATATAGTATTATGAGTTTATCCAGTGTGTGAGGGGATTGTATTAAGAAAAACTTGTCAAATAATTATTAATATCATCTTTATTAATAATAAATTTTAAAATATAAATAAAAAACTAATAATTCCACAAATATAGCTGCATGCATGTTTCAGTTATTTGTGCCATGATGCTGTTTGAATGTTATGCTGAAGTCAACCTAAAGACTACTTGGTTTTATATAGACAAATTAATGCCCAAAAAAATAAGAACATGACAAGTTGGTTAGATCCTCCACAACTTCTACAATATTGATTTATATAGTGAAAATTATTTACCGTTTATAAACTTTATCATATTTTTTCTTATTCAATAAGAGACTTTTAACACAAAAAAAACAACAAATCTCATATATGGTTGACTTATGGCTATAGATTTGGAGCTAACTAAACATCTTAAAATTAATGTTCCTATATATTTTACTCGTAGAAATATGTTAATTAACTAGCCTAACCACTAGTATACGTAAGTGCATGTGGCCCATGATTGAGAAAACATGGATATACAATATAAGAGTAGAAAAAACATAAAATAATCTCCTACAACAACAATTGCATGATAGAATAGTTGTAGAAACTATTAAATTTAGTAAAAGAAATTAAGTAGAAACTATCTACAATACCCACCTAGCTACTAGCAATCCCAATGAAAAGGAAAAGAGTCTACACAATAAGAGAAAAAAAAAATTATATTATCCTCAATAAGTTATATCCTAAATATAAACATCAAGTATCTATAGGAGGCTTTAACACTATATCTTTACCTAAAATATTAAGGCGGTGAATATATGAGTCACTATTCTTATATATTCAAATCCAACAATTTATCCCCAAGTGTGAGTCACTCATAACACTAGACTTGATCCAGATTAAGATCTAATACTCTTGTTTCTCCACCAAATCGAACCATGACTCTGATACCATTTGTTGGGGAGTATGGGGAAGGACGAAAACAACAATGGACTAAATGTCTACGATCCCTAAGAGACATTGACACTATATCTAATCCTAAAATCTTAAAGCATTAGAAATATGAGATACATCTCTAATATATCAAACATTTTCTCCATTCCTAGTTGTTAAGATCCTTTCAAAAACTATCAAAAAATAAAGGAGGCAAGTGTGATCTCTTTTTAATATCATTCGCGCGTTGAATCTTCAACGAGACTCTCATTTTACCGAGAAACACATGTATTTTTGGACCTTATCTGTTTTTTCCCAAAATCTAAACTAGGACATATACTCCAAATACACCAAACCAACTGAATCATACGCATTCTTGTAATCAACATTTAAAAAATAATATTTGTCTTTTCTCTACTTCACATAATCTTTTATTTCATTGATTACAACATTTCCATCTAGAATTCATCCCACAAACAATCTTGACATAACTTTCTATACACAATCTATCAAAAAAATCAATATATATTTAGATAGATCATAAAAGATTCCATCAAGTACTAGTTTCTTCAAGCTAGTTTTCCTCCACAAGACTTTGTTTAAAATGCAACTTAACATTTTGACTTTACTTTCTTAAATTGGTCTTTCCTCCTTTTGCTTTTTAGGCTTGAATAAAAGAACCTTAAGTGTATTTAGCTTCCCTAATATAGTTTTGTCTAGTTTTTTTGCTTAAGATGGATCTTCTTATTATGAAGTTGATGCCATAACCTTTTTTTTTGGCAAACTATTTGCCACTACACTATTTCCTGAATTTACTTAAGAATCAAGATCATTTAACTTCTAAACAAATATTTCAATATTGAGTTCTACGTACTTATCCAAAATTCTCCCCATTCCACCATATAATTCCTTCTTTCAACAACTTCAATTTCTAATTAACGACAAAAAATTTCATATCTTTCTAAGTAAGAACATAAAAAATTGATATATTTGATGTTTAAAAATATGTGTTTTGTGTGCTTGTAATTTTTAAGTGATGTATGCGTGTTCAAGTATAACCTCATTAATTTAATTATTTTTGACCAAAATATGAAAGTTTATAATATAAGAAGTACAAGGGTACAAGAATTCATATAGATGAAACACGTCTTGATAGAAAACAATAAGATATATGTTTAGAAAGCTACATAAGATTTTACAAAAAGAGAAACAATTTTTTTTTCAATAATATAAATAAGAAAATATACAACCATGTTATATGTCATGAATAATTTATTCGTGAACCTTCACGAAACACTCATTTTGTGTTTTAAGCAAAATTAAAATTATTAATGGTAGATATAAGTGTAAAAGAATCGGTTATAACCATTAGTGATGTAGTCGTGATGTAGGTTCTCGTGACATTGAGCATTACTAAAAAATATATAGTCTTTGAAATGATGAATACAAGAAAGCAAAAAGATGTTTTTCATGGTGGAAGGTGTGTATAACACTTTTTTTGCCTTTTGCTTTTGTAATTTATAAGGAGTGCATTGACTTTAATTAATTAATATAATTAAAAAAAATTGTTCAAGTTGGATAAAATTTTATATTGGCCTACTTAGTTGACAAGCACTACTCTTCTAATTCATACAAAAAAAAAATGCAAAATATATGTTGTTAATTTTAACTCAAACATCATATTCTAGGGCTTTAAAAATCACACGTGGACATGTCATTCTCACCACTCAAAACCTATCTGCATGCCTTCTCCTTCTCCCTCTTGTCATGCTTTCGATTGCTATATATCTACACAAAGCAAATGTATTATAATATGTAGGCCCTTCTCTCTCTCTAAAAGGCTCCATAGAATTGTCAAGTGCTGCACTTTCAAATAAATGGAACCAAAAGAAACAACCACATCATACATAGGTAGCATCTTCCACCAACCACAGTACATATTGTACCAAGTCTCTAATAAGGACAAAAATTTAATCTAATTTAAAGTACTATACGTGTGTGTATCGACTAGTACATGTACATACGTTTATTATGCCTATATATATTCCTTTAAATAAAAGGTAAGTTCAATAATAATAAAAATAATAATATGTAAGATAGTGCGGATATTGTTAAACTAGATATCATGTCTTAGATTTTTAAAATAAAACATCACAGTTGTATATGCGAATTTATTTACTATTTCATCTAAACTAAAAATAAAGTAATAATTAATATATAATAATAAAAATAAAAATAATAATAAAAGTAGATCGAACGAATGAGAGTGAAGAGAAAATTTTAATTAATGAAATATATTTGGTTCAATTTAAAAAACAAATAAATAAAGAAGAAAAATGCAACTCATCCTAATTTAGATCCATTTTTGGGGATTTAAAGGGAGGAAATGTGAATACCCTCCAATACATCAATAAAAAATAAAAAGTAAAAATAAAAATATAAAATATAAAAAAAAAAAACCCTAAATGCAGAATATGAATGAAGTTAATTTTTTTGGTTTATTTGGCATGACATTTAGAAGTTAGAACTATTAGCTATGGTTGATTGATGATGAAAAATGAAAAAGGTTATTATTTCATGTAGTAATGTTTGACGCTCGCATGCATTAGGGTTTGGGTGGCGTAACGTGATAGAGACGTGCATCATGACTATTAATATAAAATCATGATTAGGCCCCTTCGAAGAAGAAATGAAAGAAAAATTGATACAAATTTTATGTATATTTTAGTATTCAAAATTAAATTTTTTTTCTACATTTCATCTTAATTATAGCCCATTCTTCGCCGTGCTTCATGGATCCACCATCGCATAATATAATATTTTGTAGGTTGTTTTTTCAAAAGAACGTTCTTGTTTTTTGTATTTTTCGTTCTTGTTGTGAACCTCATGATTTGCTTAATAAATATATAATGAATTAATGATATATTCATTGTGATAGTTACCTATTATGATAGTAGTAGCATTACCGTATCATGTTTTTCATGTATACTTATTAATATAATAAATAGTAGATTAATAAAAATAAATAAATAGTATAGGTTTTTGTGTTACTTTTTCTATTCTAACTTTGTCCTTCATTTAATATTTCAAAATTTTCAGTTAAGACAACGAGGAGTAAAAATAAAATAAAAAATAAAACACTATAAATTATATGTTCAAATACTACTTTAAGTAATTTATAAAAAAAAAATCGTTATAAATTTGAAAGAAAAAAACATTATAAATTATTCTCTCTGATTTCACATATAAAAAAAAAAAAGTTACGATTTTTAAAATACATTTCTTATGTAAATTATTTTTATATTTTTATTTAAACTATTTATATTTTTTAATATTATTAACATGTATTTAATATGTCATAAAGGAGCATATAATAGTAGTAATAGTGTATTGAGCAGAGTATAAAAGAGAATAGAAAAAAAATGAAGTCCAAGTGATAATGATTATGGCTTAGGAAGAAAGTCTAAATGGGCCCCCATATAATGATTAAAGAGAGGGCAGTTTTGAAGATCGTGGGTTGGGTGGGCATTTCCACGATTGCCCGCTGACCCAAATATGCGTGCATGCTTAAACATTTAGGAATCTATTGCCTTAAAATCATATTACTTTTTCTCAAACATTTAAATCCATATATATACCAAAGTGGATTTGTGAATCAATCTTATGCGTAAAGTATAAGTTACTAACATCTCATATACATGCATTTCTAGGTAGGTCCAATACGTAAGCTACTGACAAAGCATGACTTCATACTCATTTCATCCATATACTTTACCTATATTTATTACTCTAATAAACAAATTTTAGATAACTAATTTATTTGAAACTCTTTATAACTTTCATTTTATGAAGGAGGTTAATTTAATCACTAACTACTAAAATTTGTTTATGAAAAAAAAAATATTGATTAAAAATGTTTGGTTATATACAAATGAAAAAAATATTTCTTTGTCAAGTTAATTAATTGATTAAGAAACACATGAACTAGATCATTTTATTTCATGAAGATATATAATGTGTATGTGGATTCAATAGTGTAGAGGCTTTACTTGGAAGTGAAATAAAGCGACCCGTCACGTAAAGAAAGATTTAGATATTAGGATGTGATTACGAGAAAAGTAAACATAATGATTTTGAAAGCATATAATAGAGTAAAATAGTGCACATAAAAAAATGTAGTATATGAAGTGAAATTGGAAAAAAAATAGAATTAATGACGAATAATGTATAGTCAAATTTTAACTATCATTTCTTATATAATCACTTTTTCTTTTAACTACATCAATCATTTCTTATAATCACGTACTTGATATAATCATATAAATGTAAAAGCTATCATACATATAGTATTACATAATAATGAGTTTAATCATGGCTAATTAATAATTATTATGTGAATTTCAATAGTTTGTTGTAGTCGTAGAGGTATTAGACTTCTATGTTTCATGTTTGATTTTTATTAGTGTCGACAAATTTCCTTTTGTAAATGTTGAGTGAATTCGAATGTCTTTCTTATTTTAAATTGAAACATTATGACTTTATATTTAATAAAAAATAATTATTATAAAGTGAATGAATATATTTTAATTAGCATCTTATATTATATTTCTATTGTGACTTTTTTTATTCAATCAATTGTCATTTTTTTTGTTGCTTTTTTATTCATGTTACAAAATGATGATGATTGTGATGATGAAGAATAGAATAAATATGCAATGAATGAATTACTATTGCAGATAGAGATAACATGCAAAGGACAACAACTTTTACCTTTCTTGACGTTGCAGCATGTGAGAGATAACATTTGGACACCAAGGGACACTACAAGATCTTTGCTTTCAGATTCCTCAACAACAGATCATGTAATGGTGCTTCATTATGGTAGAAGCACTTCTTAAAAATTAACCAGTGAAAAAGCCCTCAAGTAACTTAAATTAATCAGTGTGGTCTATTTTTATCCTTGTGAACTTATCTAAACCCTACGGAAATAGTGTGACCATAGTTGACGAGTAACTGAGTCTCTTAAATATGTGGTTATGAATTCGATTTATAACAGATACATATGGAAGAACATCAGCTGAGAGACATTAACATCTTCAATGGATCTTTATATCTTCAATGGATAGTCACTGACGGCTCGCCAAAGGATACTTTGAACACTGAAAAAAAACTTATTCAACTTTTTTTTTTCTTTTTATAATTTTTCTATTTTAATGAGTTTTGATCGCTATTTATTTTAATTTATTTGACATGGCATATCATGAGAATTACACTGCCCTAAATAGGTGTTTATTCCATTGCTGTTTTGGGGTGGGGGCATTGCCCAAAATTGTATTCTCATGTTGGGTGAGCTAAGTGAGGAATTGCCATCAATTGTGTATTACCAAGCAGAAAACTCTATCTAATTTTATATACTAACCCATTTTCTCCTTTTTAATTTATTGTTATTCTAATTTATAGTTTTTTCTCAACCAACTTGCATAGGAATATTTTGTAATGTCATGTGTTTATTATTTTATAGCTAAATAAGTTTAGTCTCTATAAATATTAGCTTTTGTTTTTTAATTTCAATAATTTTTTTTTCAAATAATAGTCTTTCAAATGTTTTATAACAACTTGATTCTTATTTTTAAGTCAATTTTAATCTCTGTTTTAAGTCAATTAATGTGTACTATTTTAATTTTTAAATTAATTTTTAGATATATTTAAAAAATTATAAGAATCTTTTAACAAAAGATGACTTAAAGTCAATTAATGTGTACTATTTTATCCTTAATTAAAAATTCTAAATTTTTATGAAATAGATATTTATAATATTCTAAACATGCATACGATACACATGAAAAGATTCAAAAACAATTATTAAAATTATGAGAAAAAATATTTGAAGGATTTAAAAAAGTAAATAAAAAATAACAAAATATCGTATATTCTTAGAAATAAAAAAATTATTTAACCCTTTATATTTTAATGATGAAATGAATATGTTAAAAAGATTAATTACAACTAAAATATAAGATGTGTTTAGAGTCGAACCAATGAAGTTCAAAAAATGAAGGTATACTAACACAACAATCTCGAATTTGTTAATAAAAGTATATATGTTATTTCACATTCATTAGTAATTGATGATTTCTTTTCTATCGGATAATTTTTCTACATTGTTAATGGCTCTAAATTGTACACTAAAAAGGTTCTTAATTTCACGAACTTTGTACACTAAAAAGGTTCTTAATTTCACGAACTTTGAAATCCATGATAACATTGTGGACGAACCTAATTTGTTTGTGGGCTTTGCAGACTCTTTGTCTCTACAACTCTAGAAAGGCATATTTTCCCCTTACACCACAATTATACTCATGTACCCTTTACAAATCTTTCAAAAATCCAATTTAATCCCTCACTTTCTAAAAATATATTGGAAAATTGTCCTGTCTACTATAAAATTCTAAATGTGTTTCAAAACACTCGACGCTTTGTTACAACATGTGTATTTTTTTAAAAAAATTAATTTTTAAAACCCTAAACTTTATTTAAGTTTTTCAATAAAATATTTTGTTATAAATTTCACAGTTTCGAACATTTTCACTAAGTTTTCCGCCTTTTAATTTATTCTAGATTTTAAAAAGACAAGAAAAAAAAAAGTGAAATGAGTGATGTGTGTAAAACCTAGGAATAAGAGTATAAATGTGAAATATTTAGAAAAATTTATTCTCTACCTCTATATTTGTATTTATACCTCGTAAATTTTTA
>JBBPBT010000958.1:0-23748 GCA_037974875.1 Cicer bijugum | reverse complement strand
GTTTATAATTTTCTAACAAATGAGAAATTAAATATGAATTTTTAAATACTCAAATTTAAAAATTCATATTTAATTTATTTTTATTAAACAATTTCTAAATTTTGTTAAGAAAATTGTTAAATATATTCTTATGATCAATGCTAAAAATCATTAAAAGATTAGAAAGATTCACAATTTATGGTTTGAAATCAAGAACAAAAAATACAAACGAAAATTTTTTTGGAGGATTAAAAATTAAATACAAAATACTAAATTTTGTAAAATTAGAAACTTATTTAACCCTTTTAACATGTGGATTGATCTTCTTACTTGTTTCAAGTGCATCTAAAGATCAAATTGCAAGAAAGGACTATCCGAATAATATAGCCATAAGATGATATATTGTTTTTTTCTAGTCTAGCAATCTCCGATTTCAATTGTTATGACTCTTCGGGTCTAAATATATATATTTTCTATTTGTATTCTTTAACTTTTTTGACATACTTTTTTTTTACTCAGTTATTTTCACATAGTTATACACTTAATTTTAAGTTATTTTGAATGAAAAATACTCACTCTTTTTTATGACTTCAAAGATATTTTAAGTCTTTTAAAAGAATCATTGAGAGTTGCACAATTGGTCAAATGATACCTAGATTTTGATATTTTTAAAAATAGTATTAATGATGTGGTTGCACTTGATTAAAACTAAGAATGAAGCACTTGTTGAGAGGAGAAATAGAATTGTATTGGACATAGCAAAAAGTATGTTGAAAATGAAATATTTGCCTCATTTATTTTGGGGATAAGTTGTTTCTACAACAATTTACATCCTCAACAATTGCCCAACAAAAAGGCTTCAAGGAATAGTACTTGAAAAAAGTGGACAGGTATTTGAGAACTTTTGGTGCAATTTGTTTCAATCAAGTGTTTGATCAGAGAAGAACAAAGTTGCAAGACAAAAGTAGAAAAATGATCTTGAAAGGTTATCACTAAATTGGTGCATATAAATTGTATGACCCTGTCAAAGAAAAGGCAGTGATTGATGAGAATGAGAAATGGAATCAAAGAAGTTCAATTCTAGATGACTGGCAAGGCAGTTAAGGCAACAGTGATACTCAACAGGAAACACAAAACAACCAGCCCACTAGACCATAGAGAGCAAAACATGCTTCAACTTTATTGAAGCATTATGAAGTGGTAGGTGATAGGGAAGTAGTACACTTTGCATTGTTTGCAATTGAACCACTAAACCATCAAGAAGCAATGAAAGGGAATATACAGAAAAAGGCTATGATTGAATAACTGAAGTCAATATAAAGAAACCAAACTTGGAAATTGGCTGAGTTACCATCAAACAAGCATCAAATTGCAGTCAAGTGGGTCTACAAATTAACACTATATCATGAAAGTTCAATAGCCAAGAACAAGGCCAAATTGGTGGCAAAAGGGTTCCTTCAAAAAGATGCTCTAGATTATTCTGAAGTGTATGCACTAGTTGCCATAATTGAAATAATTAGAATTGTTGTGGCATTGTCAAGTGTAAGAAGCTTGTCACTATTCCAAATGGATGTAAAATATGCAACCTTAAATGGACCTTTTCATGAAGAGGTATATGTTTTCCAACCACCATGATTTCAAGTTGAGGGACAGGAAAACTATAAGCCATAAGCTTCCTTGATCTAGTTTTTGATTTAAGTCTCAAACATACAGTACACATGAAATATTTGCTTTATCTAATGTTTTGAATCAAGAAACATTTCAGGCAAACATGAAGACACCACACACATGGAACAATAGTTTGCAACTCAAGGAATCAACCAAAGCTAGAGGATACACTTGAGAAGATGCAATTTTGTATAGTGGTATTAGGTGTCTAGGTATCAAGTTAAGTAAACAATCACTAGAGTCTCACATAAGCCATTGCCAATGAACCTTTATCATTCATTCATGTGTTATGAATTCTTAACTCTGAAAAACTCGATTGAACAATCGATTGAATGGGTCATCAATCGAATGGCACATAAACTGTCATTAACAACTGAGGTCTGTAACAAGATCACTCGATTGTCAAGTCGATTGTACAATAGATTAACAATTCGATTGACGCTGTAGTTCAAGTTACAGAGAGCACTCAGTTTGTGCCCACTCGATTGACCACTCGATTGTCCACTCGATTGGCAACTTGATTGTTTGCAGTATCTGAGTCACTTTGACCACGATACTCGATTGACCAATCGAGTGATGCTAAGTTTCAAGTCACAGTGAGCACCAAGTTTTGAACAACTCGATTACTCACTCGATTGAAAGGAAATTATAGCATCAGGTCTGAATCACTTTGATCACGACACTCGATTGACCAATCGAGTGATGCTAAGTTTCAAGTCACAGTGAGCACCAAGTTTTGAACAACTCGATTGCTCACTCGATTGAAAGGTTTTCATAGCATCAGGTCTGAATTAGAAACTGAATCAATCGATTGACCAATCAAGTGAAGCTTATATAATTCAAGTTTCCAGAAACACAGAAAATACGACACTCGATGCAGCAATCGACTGTATCCGTACAAACTCGATTGGGCAATCGATTGTCCTAGTGTTTTCCTTGAATATATATAAGATACTTCAAATCATTTTAAACATAATTTTGAAGAACAACTTGTATAACTCTTGCATAAAACTTTTCACATTTTATCAGAATCTCTTGCTCTCAATTTTGCATATCTCTGAAAACACTTGGAAAGAAAAGTTTCTCAACACACAAAAAATAATCATTGGCAAATCAATTCTTTTGTGTGATGCTAGAGCGATTGAACACATTTCTTGATACTACTTTTCTTTGTTTGTGTAAAAGACAATTCTTTGTAATTGATGCTGTAACAAATCCAGTTTAGAAACTGGTGGCTATCCTTGTTGGTGTGGTATCATCAAGAGGAAGTCTACTTTGATCTTGTGTGAGTTTGAGGATAAACTACAAGGATCAAAGGGGTGACAAGATAGAAGTGAAGGGAGTTAGATTGATAGGTCGTGTAGAAGACTGGAAAATCTGTAAAAGTACTCGAATTCATTCTATAGTGAAAAAGGCCGGAATCATGATTATGATTTCGGGACTGGATGTAGGTCGTTGGATCAACGGCTGAACCAGGATAAATCTTGGTGCAATCTTTTCTATCCCTTCTCTTTAATATTCAGCATTGCTAAATTGCCTATCCTTGTATGCTTCCTTGAATAATCTTGTATGTGTTTTTAAGTTTCCGCTGTGTGTGTAAATTGTATGATTGTTGCATGATAGATATGGGAATTATGTCTAACTAGTTGGAGTCGATCTTAATTCTCTTGTTATTAATCATAAAAGAAGTCATAGTTTTCCAACAAAAACATGGTGTATAGATTGAAGAAATCACTCTATGGGTTGAACCAAGTAACTAGAGCTTGGAACAAAATAATTGATAGATTCTTAACAAAATTGGATTCAATAAATGCACAGTAGAACGTGGTGTATATATGAGATTTAATTCAAAGCAAGGATCTTATTTGATTCTAATATGCATTTTACTTGTTACAGGAAACAATCCAAGTGAAATTGAGAAATTCAAGGTGGTGATGAAAACTGAGTTTAAAATAACAAATTTGGGATCTTTGTGTTATTTCCTTGATTGCAATTTACAAACACGAGTGAGGGAATTGTGATGCATCAAAATAAATACATATGCAACTCAGCAGTCACTCCCATGGAAGTCAATGCAAAGCTTGGAAAGATCATTCATGAGGAACCAATTAATATCACCTTGTTCATGGAATCATTAAGATACTTATGCAGTAGATGACTAGTCAGCTGCTATGGAATAGAAGCAATAAGTAGCTTTGTAGATTGTCCATGAAAACCACATATGGCTACAGTCAAGAGGAGTCTAAGATATGTGCAGGGAACATTGAACTATAGTGTCCTATTTCCTAACAAAGTTGAGAAAAGGAAAGATGTTTCAAAGGGCAACTCTAATTCTGATTGGTGTGGCAATAGGGTGGGTAAAAGGAGCATATCTGGCTATTTTTCAAGTTCTAAGAACCACCAATCTCTTGGTACTCCAAGAAGCAACCTGTCATAACTTTGTCCTCCTTTGAAGCATAATACATAGCAAGTATCTATGCAGTCTGCCAAGCCATTTGGATGGAATCATTTCTTTCTGAATTCCAAGTTTAAGTGATCAAGCCATTGCAGCCAATGATAGACAACAAATCAGCTATCAACATAGTCAAAAATATTGTCTCATGGTCACAACAAACACATCGAGACATGGTTGGAACTAGTGCATTTTCCCATTGATATAGAAACAAGAGACATTCTAACAAAAGCTGAAACAATATTGATTTGAAGAGCTTAGGAATAAACTAGGTGTCGTGTCCCTCAAGTATTTGAATTTAGGGAAAATGTTATCTTGTTATTCAAATATGCAGTTTATTAAGTCTGTTAGTTAGTTAGAGACACTTGTTGAGTTTGTTAGCAACTAAATCATCCTAGTTCTCATTATATAAATACATAAGATCAAAGTGAATAAAGTTTTTAGTGTAAAAATTGTGATTCAATTTCAATAGTGTGAATAGCCTTAGTGTTCCAAAGACTCTAAAACCGTATGCACGCCAAGGAGCGCTCAACAAGAATGACTTCCTTATTTCCAATTTCATAACCACACAAAAGCATAGTTCATATATCTCAATAATAAATTATCAATAAAATACAAAGGTAACATTTGAATAATAACACAACTAATAATAATTTCGCATGAACTCTCAAGTCTAAACACTAATACTTACTTAGGACATTTTGCAAACACTTCATATGCACGTTAAGGATACTAATATTCCAACTATGATGGTTCCTCTCACTAATGAACATGGTGCAGTATCTTAAGAAATATGAACAGTCAGATGCAAATAACCATATATCCAAGATCTAAAACTCAAAAACTACAATTTAAACAGCAGAAAAGTAAAATAAAATAAAAAAATATATAAATTTATATGAAAAATTCGTTCTACTACGGTAAGAGAAAGTTGCAGATCACATAGCACCACAACAAGCAGCAATCTGTGTAGAATTCAAATACAAGGAAATAAGAGTGAGAGTGTCCTTACATGGAGTTTGTGGATGCAGGCACGCAAATTATGAAAACGTGTTTTAACTATAAAAATATTGGCGTTGCATTATGACTAAAATGCTGTAGTGTTATTTTCATATTTTCATACAAATCAGCAAAATTGTTTGCGGCGTATGAACTCAGAATTCAAGTAAATATTAAACACACTATTGTCGTTTTTCTCCTCATACATAACTCAAGTATTCTCTCTCGGATTGTAAAATTCATCAGTTAATAGGTTAAATTTATATTTTGTTGACAATTGTATTAGTGGAGCCAACAATATTTTGATAAATATCTTATCGATAACTAATTGATTGTATACATGTTTACTTTCTAAATACCGTTATACGACTCATTCTACAAAATTTTGAAATCGTGTTACATTGTAATTACATACCATCACAATTGTCTTATTAGGATATATAAAATTGAAAAATGAATATTTGTTTAATATTGATACATTCTGGGGGTTCTTTTACTTTTATGCCCTCAATCAGCCTCAGTGTCACCAACCTATTAACCAACTTGGGCACCAGTGCACCAGACAGTCAGTCATCTAGTTTGTTAACTAGTCTATCAATCAGTGAGCTTTCACTAATTTGTTCGTTAGTCAACTTGTTCACTAGTCAGCCAACTATCGCAAGTCAGTCAACAAGCTCAGTCAAACTAATTGTGACATTATTTATAATGGCTTATAAGATACGTTATTTGTAATGGCTTATAGTTAATTAATTTTGTTATTTCAGTTGTGGTTGTTACACAACTCCATGTATCTTTTCACCCCTTGTATTTAAGAGATTGAGATGTTATATTGTAAAGTATATTGTAAAGTAAGATTTTCTATTTTTTTTGTTCAATATATGAGGAATTATTCAGTAAAATAGTTTCATCTTGTTTCATGATATGGTATCATTGAGTCTGATATGAGGACCTTCATCATCTTCAACAATGAAAAGATCAAATAACAACAATAATAAATAAAATAAAAAGAATAACAACAAAGCCCATCTTGATCGTGCACAAAACACCAGTCATCCTTATTACATTCACCAAAATAAGGGTCATTTTTCTATAACTATTTCTCCAAGCCTTAATTGAACAAATTACAATTTTTTTGTCTTCTTCAATTACCAGAGCAACCGTGAGAAAGAATAAAATGGAGTTTCTTGATGGATATTTGCCTACGTCAAGTAATTTTGAGCCAACTCACAAGTATTGGCTACGATGCAACAATTTGGTTCTTCAATTGGTCAACAATTCAGTTTCATCATCAATAGTTCAGATAAAAAAGTACAACATTATAAATGTGTATCATAACTTCTATTATGTAGAGCTTCTTTTGTAAGTAACCTATTCTGCATGAGCCTTCATCCAAAAACACATACTTTTGAGGGTACGTCACTCTTTCAAATCCAGTTTAAATCTTCATATAAGAGCGATGCAATATTAATAGTATTCCACGAGATGTCACCTAGTTGTTTTTCCATCGGCCACAATTAGAACATAGTAAATTATCTTCTCATTCTATAATGTGATTTTCGTTGTTATGAGGATGGTCAAAAGGGTTATTATCGTTACAACTTCATAATAAAAAACTTTATGTTTGTCACATGTGGTGTTTCTCGAGCACACACCATTTTACTCTCTTTTTGCTAATTCTCAAACCTCTAATAGGTTTTTATGATGATGTTCTAGCAATTGTAATGTTGAGAATACAAAAATAGTACTACTACTACTTCAAATACAAACATTCCTTCTACAACTATTGATGCTCCACTTCCTCTTATTTCTCCTTCATTTCCTTACTATCCCCTTGATGACTGTAAGTCTATTCGATTGCTTTTTTTATTTTTT
The DNA here is from genome assembly GCA_037974875.1 of Cicer bijugum. Taxonomy (NCBI): domain Eukaryota; kingdom Viridiplantae; phylum Streptophyta; class Magnoliopsida; order Fabales; family Fabaceae; genus Cicer; species Cicer bijugum. The sequence continues at coordinate 16,778 of JBBPBT010000958.1, read as the reverse complement.
ATTTTTTTTATTTCACTTAATATACTTCTTTTGATTCCTTCGTAATATTTATTAGGCTTAACTGCAATTTTGGTTCCCCTATTTTAGCTGAATCGCAAAAGTAGTCCTCTCATTTTGTTTCTCCCCAGTTTTGGTTCCCAAAGCAGAATTTTGGTCCAAAACTTCATGAAATTTCATTTTTTTGCACTTATTTAAGTCACATCATGCCTCAAAATCTCATTTGAAATAATTGTACCTGAACTATGTGATCATAAATGGTGTAGTACAACTTTAAAAAATAAAATTTTATCAAATTTTGGACTAAAATTCTGTTTGGGGACCAAAACTGGAGAGAAACAAAATGGGGGGACTACTTTCGCGATTCAGTTAAAATAGGGGGACTAAAACTGCAATTAAGCCTATTTATTAAAAGTTTATGTGAACCCTTTTCCTATAAAGATACTAGGGAGATAGTGCCTCTTTCACATGGAAAATATGTCATTGGATCTCGATAGGTATATAAGATCAAAACCATGTTTGATTGGTTACTTGAGTGTTATAAAGCTCATTTTGTTGCTAAAGGATTCTCTCAACAATATGGTATGAATTGTGAAAAAACTTTTTCTCGTGTGGTCAAGATTAGGGATGACAATAAAATCCGCACCCGCAGGTACCCACCCAAACTCGCTTGATTTAGGCGGGGAAAACCCGCTTTAATTGGGTGTGGGTGCGGGTGCGGGTGCGGATTTTCCCCGACATTAAAATTCGGGGGCGAGGGCGGGTTTGGGGGTGATGCATGATATCCACCCTGCACCCGCACCCGAACCTATCCCGCAAGTATTATGATTGTAATTTTTAAATTTTATGTACATATGTATATTTAATATATTTAATATTTTTTAAATATTAAAAATTATATTTTTATCTCTATATAAAATATTTTTAATTTTATTATTGTTTAATAATAATTATTTTATTGTAATAAATATGATTTTTAAATTTATAATTATATATATATGAGTGGGTGCGGGCGGAGAAACCCGAGACCCGTTACGGGAGGGGATGGGTGCCTAAATTCTACACCCGCTATGTAATGGGGACAGGTGCGGGTTTTCCCCGATTAGTCGAGTGCAGGCGTGGAGGAGGCGAAATCCGCCCCCGCCCCGTTGCCATGTCTAGTCAAGATGACCACTATTTGGATTCTTATTGTTGTTGCATTTGTTTGTTAGTGACATATTTCCTAAAGGGCGATCTTTAAGAGAACGTCTATATAGTGCCTTCCTGAGGTGTTTCTCATAATTTAGGGGAAATGTGTAAGGTGAAAAACGGGCTATATGGTCTTGAACAAGCTTCTCGAGCTTGGTTTGAGAAATTATTTATAATGATCACATCACTTGGGCTCCATTCTAGTGATCATGTCTCTACCATGTTTCTCAAGTTCACTTCCCATGGAAGCATTATACTTTCTTTATATGTTGATGATATGATTATTACCAAGGACAATGTTAGTAGGAATAATTAGTTGATAATACTTTTAGCCAATATGTGGGATATAAGCCCCTACACTACTTATTGGAGATTAAAATTTCCTACCCCTGTAGAAGTTTCTTCTTTCTCAATATCGCACCCTGCACTAGTTGATTGTATACATGTTTGCTTTTTAAATATGGTTATACGACTCATTTAATAAAGTTTTGAAATCATGTTACACTGTAATTGCATACCATCACAATTGTCTTATTAGGATATATAAAATTTAAAAAGGAATATTTGTTTAATACTGATACATTTTGGTTGGTTCTTTTACTTTTCTGCCTTCAGTCAACCTTAATGTCACCAGCCTGTTAACCAGCTTGGGCACTAGTGCACCAGACAGTCAGTCATCTAGTTTGTTCACTAGTCTATCAATCGGTGAGCTTTCTCTAATTTGTCCGTTAGTCAACTTGTTCACTCATAAGCCAACTATCACTAGTCTGACAATCAACAAGCTCAGTCAAACTAATTGTGACATTATTTGTAATGGCTAATAGGATACATTATTTTTAATGGCTTATAGTTAATTAATTTTGTTATTTTAGTTGTGGTTGTTATAGAACTCCTTGTATCTTGTCACCCCTTGTATATAAGAGATTGAGATGTTATACTGTAAAGTAATATTTTCTATTTTTTGTTCAATATATGAGGAATTATTTAGTAAAATAGTTTCATCTTGTTTCATGATATGGTATCATTAAGTCTGATTTGAGGACCTTCATCATCTTCAACCATGAAAAGATCAAATAACAACAATAATAAACAAAAAATTAGAATAACAACAATGCTCATCTTGATCGTGCATAAAACATCAGTCATCCTTGCTACATTCACCAAAATAAGGGTCATTCTTCTATAATTGTTTCTCTAAGCCTTAATTGAGCAAATTACAACTCTTGGTCTTGTTCAATGACCAGAGCAATGGTGAGAAAGAATAAAATTGAATTTCTTGATGGATCTTTGCCTATGTCAAGTAATTTTGAGCCAACTCACAAGTATTGGATACGATGCAACAATTTTGTTATTCAATTGGTCATCAATTCAGTTTCACCATCAATAGTTCAGAGTCTTGACTAAATCCGCCCACTTTTTGCCAGTAAAGACCACCTATAAGGTAGATCAGCTAACAGAGATCTACATTGCTGAAATTGTGAGGTTACATGGGGTACCATCGAGTATTGTATTAGACCGTGATCTGAAGTTCACATCACACTTTTGGGGAGCATTGCACGAAGCGTTGGGAATGAAACTACGATTGAGTTCAGCTTACCATCCACAAACGGACGGACAAACTAAAAGGACGAATCAGTCCCTGGAAGATATGTTGAGAGCATGTGTATTAGATGATAGAGGAAGTTGGGATGATGTACTTCCGTTGATTGAGTTCACCTACAACAATAGTTTCCACGCAAGTATTAGAATGACACCATATGAGGCTTTATATTGACGCAAGTGTCAAACGCCCTTGTGTTGGTATAAGGACGGTGAAAATATGATTGTCGGACCAGAGATGGTGCAACAGACTACAGCTAAGGTAAGGAAGATCAAGGAGAAAATGAAGACTTCACAAGATCGTCAAAAGAGTTACGCGGACAAGCGTCGCAGACTTTTAGAATTCGAACAGGGTGACCATGTATTTCTAAAAGTCACACCTACTACTGGAGTTGGTAGAGCCTTGAAATCGAAGAAGTCGACTCCGAAATTCATTGGACCATATCAGATTTCTACACGAATTGGGCCTGTTGCTTATCAGATTGCATTGCCTCCTATACTGTCCAATATTCATGACGTGTTTCATGTGTCACAATTGAGGAAATATCTTGCAAATCCATCTCATGTGATCGAATCAGACACAATCCAGCTAAAGGATAACTTATCATTCGAAGTACCAACAGTGAGAATTGATGACAGGAAGATTAAACGATTGAGGACCAAGGATGTTTCGTTGGTCAAGGTGATTTGGAACTCAATTACTGGAGATGCGACTTGGGAACTGGGGAGCAAGATGAGAGAACAACACCCAGAGTTATTCATCGACGCGTAGTTTCGAGGACGAAACTAATTTTAGGGGGGTAGTAATGTAAGACCCATAATTCTGAATTATACTTTATGTATTTTAGTGTATTTTGGGTATTGAACTCGGAGGCTTTTTAGCCAAGTTATTAATATTTTGTGAGCTTAAATGCCCAAAAATATATTTTGATACCCCGATTAAAATTGTTCGTCAATAAATAAATTAAATTAAGTGCGGTGAATCCTTTACAAAGAATTAAATTCTGAGCAGTTTCGTTAAAAATATCTCGGACTGCTAAAAGTTGCATCTGTCAATTGAGTTGCGACGAGAGTAGATATTTTTAACAAAAAGTGGTTTTGGCCGTTATGGGTGAAATGGTAATTTTAATAAATATCTAGATATTTTGAGATATTTGTTAATTATAATTAATATATATAAATATCTATATATATGTTTGTGTGGAGGGAAAAGAGGAGGAAATAGAAAGAAAAGAAATAGAAAGGAAGGAAAAAGGAAGAAAGGAAAAGAGAAAGAAAGAAAACATTTCCGTCTCCTTCCGCTCCCTGCCTCGCGTGAAACTCCCTTCTTCTTCCATTTTCGTTTTCTTTGCTTCCTTTTAGTTCAAGAAAAGAAACCCAAGGCTTAGTGGGTGAATTCCCAGCTTCTTCCTTCTTCCCGGAATCGAAAACGGAGTTAGGGATTTCAAAACCATCAAACACAAATCTCCCCGTTTCATCTAGATCTAAGCTTCATTTCGCAAAGAGATAGAAGGGAAAGTTGCTCACTACCATGCTACGGTGCTTGGGAACCAACTTTGAAAGCGACGTTGCGAGCGGAGATTTTACCGGATTTACTCGCGGTACCGTAATCGCACGTTAAAGCTAACGTGAAGGTAAGGGATCCTTCCAAACTTCTAGATTGCATTTAGGGACTTATCTGTGGTTGTGTGGAAAAGAATTTGTTAGGGTTGAAGTATTGATTGGGGGAAAATGAATTTAATGCTTTTATGGGTAAAATTCTAATGTGGGGTTTTGGTGATATTGATGAATGTTTTGTGGAAAATGAATTTAACTCATTTATGTATGATTTTGAGTAAATGAAATTTGATGTGATTGAGTGATATGTTGTGATGATTCGTGTTCATTGTATTTGACGTGTTCCTAATTAATGCTTATGAAATTTGATATGTGTATGGTTGGATTTTGTGGAGAAATAAATTGATGTGTTTTGGTGTGAATTGTGAATATGTTTGAGTATGTTCTGTGTGAAATTTGAAAACCATTAGAGTTAAACGAGTATTAAGAATGGGGAATCTCTTAATGTCTACGTTTACTTAATGTTGTCGTGAAAACCATTAGAGTTAAACGAGTATTAAAAATGGGGAATCTTTTAATATCTCTGTATACTTAATGTTTGTTGTGAAAATCGTTTAAGTTAAATGAGTATTAAGAATGGAGAATCTCTTAATATCCTTGTTTACTTAATGTTTGTCGTGAAAACCATTAGATTTAAACGAGTATTAAAAATGGGGAATCTTTTAATATCTCTATTTACTTAATGTTTGTTGGGAAAATCGTTTAAGTTAAATGAATATTAAAAATGGGGAATCTTTTAATATCTGCATTTGCTTAACGATTGTCGTGGATGGAGTCAGAGTATGCTCATGCATTTTCATCTTTTTTGTAAATTGTGCAGACCCGTGATAGGTGACACCTTGATAAATAGTACTTTGGCCTGTGATAGGCGGTACATTTATGATTTATGTTTTTGTAAATTGTGCAGACCCGTGATAGGTGGCACCTTGGTAAATAGTACTTTGGCCTGTGATAGGTGGTACATTTACGATTTACGGTTTTTTGTAAATTGTGCAGACCCGTGATAGGTGGCACCTTGATAAATAGTACTTTGGCCTGTGATAGGCGGTACATTTACGATTTACGTTTCTTTTTACTAAACCATGCAGACTCGTGATAGGTGGCACCTCGGTAAACGGTACGGGCCCGTGATAGGCAGTACGTTTATGGTTTACGCTTTTTAGTAAATCGTGCAGACCCGTGATTGGTGGCACCTCAGTAATTGGTACTTCGGCCTGTGATAGGCGGTACAATTATGATTTACGACCCTTTGAGGAGGGTTTTGGTTTGGAATTCCGAGTCCATTCATTTTGGCATATACGCATTGCATTAGGGTGCTCGGCACACGAGTCGTGTTTGATTCAAGTCTATGATTGAGTGTTTGAACTTGAGATGTCATTGTGATTGTTGGATATTGCTAAGTGTTATGTTTTGGAGTTGTGTGTGAATGTGATTGAGTTATTTTATGTAGTTTTAGAAAAACATTCAGGGAAATCGATTCCCAAATTGATTCTGTTAAAAGCTATTCCTCAAAATGGATTTGCCAATCGATTTGATGGGTTACAGGAGCTCAGCCATTTTGACAAAATTGATTTGTCCATTACAGTAGCTCAACCATTTTGACAAAATCGATTTGGCCATTACAGTAGCTCAGCTATTTGGACAAAATCGATTTGGCAATTAATCGGATTCATTACAGGGGCTCAGCTGTTCATTCAATCGATTGATTTAAGCTCAGAGTACATATTTCTCTAAAAACCTTCATCCAAATCGATTTGCTTAGTAGAAACTCTTACTCTGAGTTAGATAATCGATTGCTCAATTGATTCATCAATGGATTGGTCAGTTATTTATTACTTGATGGATTAAAAACTTTATTTTGATTTCATTTTTATTTAGCAAGTATTATATGAACTTTTAGCATATGGAAAACCCTTTTAAGGTGCATGCTAAGTTGAAAGGTTATTTTGTGCATTTAAAAGCTTAAATGTTATGTGTTAACTGTTAATTGGGAGACTAATCATGCAACCAACCACATAGCTTCCTCTTCCCTAGTTAAGTTAACCCATGTTGATAAGTTCACAGGTAAACATTCCTTAATTGCTATCCATAATTATCACAAAGATGTGGTTTGAATTATAGATTCTGGAGCAATTGATCATGTGTGTAATAATTTTAATTACTTCACTAAGTTTGTCATAATGAAACTTGTTAATATCAAATTACCCAATAGGATTGTTGCACTACTGGCTATGCAAGAACTGTTTTTGTTACTAAATATTTAAAATTGGATTAGGTTTTGCTTGTACCTAAGTTCTCTTTGAATCCCATCTCTATCTCAAGATTATGTAATCAATTAAATTGTTATGCTATTTTCAATACTAATGGTTGTTATATCTAGGACTTGAGGACCAAGAAGAGGATTGGTACAACTGACCTTGCTGAAGGGCTTTACTACCTCAAAGGGTCAAAGTCATATTTGCAAAACTGTAAAGATTGTAGTATAAACAATATTAATAATCACAATGTCACATATATTCCCAAAACAGCTTTATGGCATTTTCTTTTAGGTCATGTTTATAACAAGGGTAAGAAAATTTTGAATAATAGGTTTCCCTATATAGGTTATGGTGACAAACATGTTTGTGACATTTTCCATTTTTCTAAGAAAAAGAAGTTTCATTTTCCTAACAGTAATCACAATGTTTGTGCCTCTTTTGATTTAATTCATGCTGATATATGGGGCCCCTTTTATGTTCAATATCACTTTCATTTTAAGTACTTTTTCACTATTTTGGATGAATATAGTAGGTTTGTTTGGGTTATTTTCATGAGAAGAAAATCTTAGACTAGAGGACATATTGAGTCCTTCATTATACTTATATTCAATAAGTTTAACAAGAAAATCAAAGTTTTGAGAAATGACTATGGCGTAAAATTTATTAATTCAAAATTTGTATTCTAATATGGGTGGTGTGCACGAAACCACCTCTGTCGAGACACCTCAACAAAATGCTAGGGTGGAAATAAAACATCAACACATTTTAAATGTGGCTAGAGGCCTTTTGTTTCAATCCAACCTATATAAGAATTTTTGGACCTATGTTGTTAATCATGTTGTTCTGATTAACATGATTCCAACTCATTTACTTAAAAACAAATCATTTTATCAATTGTTGTATTTAGCTGAGCAATCTTAAAGTTTTTGGATGCCTTTGTTATGCATTTAATCTTACTTCTCACACATCCAAGTTTGATAATCGTGCCAAGAAATGTGTATTATTGGGATATAAGGCAGGTACAAAGGGTTACCAACTTTATGATATCCAAGATAAAAGTTTTATTGTTTCGAGCAATGTGGTGTTTGAAGAACTTATCATTCCTTATAGTCTAAGCAATTCAAATTTAAGGAATTGGAACTGCGTTCCTATTAATACAAGTGAACCTTCTGTTATTGAGAACATAAAGCTCATTTTGAGTGTAATTTGGAAGGGGAGCATACCCAAGCTCACAACTTTATGAATCTAGTCAAGGTGTTGCCTCCATTACTTAGATGCCTTATGAACCTAAGCATAATGTTGATTCCATTTATCAACAAGACCAAAACAATGTTGAGACAAAATCTCAAATTAATATTTTGATATTTAACATGTGCGTTTGAGTCTATTAATCATAGATAGAATCCAAGTAAAGCAAGAATAAATCAGCATAAAAAGCAAAATATGAACAAACAAGAAAAGAGAACATTCTTGAAAAAATTTGGAAAACAGAGAATGTTTTTCAGGTCTAAGACTGATTGTCTTGCCTCAAGATCAATCAATCTCCATTGATTAAAAGAAGATTATACCTCTGGAACTTACACTTATATTATTAGTACTTGACAAGGAACAAATAACATTCATTCTAATCATTTGAAATCATGAATCAAGCAACTTCAAACAAGTCTGAACCTTCTCCAACTTGACTGCCAAAGAATGCTGAACGATCTTGAGATATACAAAACATCCAAATTAATCATGAAAACACCCAGAAGCATCAAAAACTAAACCTCGAGATTGATTATCAATCTCTAGGATGTTCAAGACTAAGTTTCCAGACTGATCATCAATCTCCAGAATTTTCAATGAACATTATGCAATAGTTCATCATCATTCTCCAAGTTGTTTTCACTGAATCAGAACTCCAAATTGTATCAATGGCATCAACGAATATATTTGAAGCATAAATGATCATTAAACACAAGAGAAATCTGATCAAGAACGAAGAAATCAGTTCAGACAAACAGAACTATGGAATATTTTTAATCATATAAATCGGTCTTTGGACAAAACTAACAAAGCACTACCAACAACTCTTTTTGAAAATTATTAAAGGTCTTAAAAGCCTATAAAAGGAAGGACAATGCTCAAGGAAAACACAGAACTTCAAGTGCTAAGAAAATTCATCACTTACTTACAATCATACTTGAATTTCTCTCACTCACATACAATGAATCAGTTTTGATTTTTCCCATTCTATTTGTAGAATCATTCTCATTTATTTCTCTGTCAAAGAATCAGAACTCAAACAAGTGTTGAGCCTTCTTAGATTCTGACAAAATACTTTAAATCATATCATTGTAAACTCAAGGCTATAGTGTGAAATAGTTTTGAGTAAGCTTGTAGGAAATCGTTTTATGATTAAAAGGTGAACTGTAAAATCCTATCTAAAGATTGATAGGTGATTTGATTAAACTCCTTTATGGGTGGAAAGGTTATATACTTTGTAATAGATCAAGATTGATCTGAGCTAGGTATTGTAAAAACAAGAATATTCTTTATTTTGAACACTTAGTGGAAAATCTCATAGTTGTGAGGACTAGACGTAGCCCGAGTTGGATGAATCAGGATACATATGTGTGTGGTATTCTTTCTCTTGTCTCTTTACTTATTGAGTATGATTAATCATTTAAGTTAAAAACATAAACTGAATTTCTGATTTTAAGCTAACCAATAACATTTTTCGTTTTCTGGTAAAACTCAAGAACGTTGTATGTTTTCTGTTGTCTTAACCAAGATCATTCTTAAGTTGAATTTTTAAGTATTTTCAAGAAATTTTTAAATAGGGAGATTTACAACTCAAATCCCTCTTCCTTATAAATCAAATTCTCTACTTCAATTGGTATAAGAGCTCAGTTTCTAAAGTTGAACACCTAACAAGTGTTAAAGAAAAAGATCTAGAAGAAAAATGTCAAAAGATATGTACATTGCTGAAGGAGGGTCATCATACAGACCACCTTACTTTGATGGCACATATTACTATTTTTGGAAAAGAAAAATGCAGTTGTTCCTAAAATCTCAAGATATATGAATTTGGCACATCATTACTGATGGAGATTTCATACCAAAAGTCGACCAAAACGATTCAACCTCTGCTGAAAAGAAAGAAACAAATTGGATAGCAGAAGAAAAATCTAAAGTACTTATAAAATCAAAAGCTCAATTATTTTTTATCTTGTGCTTTAAGCAGGGAAGAAAACAAAAGAGTTGATGAATGCAAAACTAATAAAGAAGAATGGGACACATTACAAACTCATCACGAAGGAACAAGTCATGTGAAAGAAACAAGGATTGATATAGGCATAAGAAAGTTTGAACTCATTGAAATGAATGAAAGAGAAACCATTGATGAGATGTACTCAAAATTCATAACCATTGTAAATGAAATGTGCTCCTTAGGAAAGCATACTCAGTACAAGATAGAATCAGAAAGATCGGGAAATGTCTTCCAAAAATATATAGACCAATGTGACAGCCATAAGCCAAGACAAGAATCTTGACGTACTCGGACTAGAGGAACTAATTGGAGCAGTACAAGCACATGAAGTGCCGCTACAAGAAGACAGGCCAATCAAAAGGGGCAAAGTAATAGCTTTGAAAGCATCTCAAGAAAGTCTACCATTACAAACAGATGAGGATTCAGAAGAAATCTAACTTGAAGATGTTGATGAAGAAATAGTTTGTCTTACAAGAAAGATAGAGAGAATGTTGAGAAGAATGGATCGGATCAAAAAGGGATTTTCAAATAAAAAGGAAAGCTTCAAAATAGAGGTAGACAAAAGTCAAATCACATGTTTTGTATGCAATAAACAAGGACATTATATAATTGATTGTCCCTTGAACAAAAGAGCGCCAAATAAGCTCCCTTTCAATAAAAAATCCATGATGGTGACCTAGGATGATTCTAATGAATCAGAAATAGAAGAACTTGAAGAAGCCAACTTATGTGTTATGGAAAATACTGAAGACAAAGAGGTAATAAATTATGAACTATAACTTATATGTGAACAAATGGAAAAAGATTTTGATATCTTAATTATTCAAATCAACTTGTTCAAAAATATAGCTCTTTAAAGGATCAAGTTTTAAAAGAAAAAAGAGAAAAAGAGAAAGCTCACGTTATGATTGATGACTAAAAAACATCATTCAAAACATGCAGGAATCTCATTTTAAGGAAAATAATAATACTGAAAACCAAGATTGTTTTACGATTCAAAAAGAGAACGTTTTCCTTAAAATAGAAGTTGAACTTCTTAAAAATGACTTATCAAACTTTACTAGAGCTATTGAAACCTTTCAAAAAATCATGGGATCTCAAGTGGGAATATTTGATAAAGTTGGTCTTGGTTTTGATAAAACTCAAATAACAAAAATGTATGAAAACTTTTTTGTTCTGAAAAGGAAAAAGGATAAATGAAAAACCAAATGTTCATATTGCAGTAAAATTGGACATTTGTAATTTGCACCTTACTTTAAGAAAAGAGATGAAAAAAATCAAGAACAAAAGGATTTTTCGAATAGAAGAACGTTATGGAACAAAAACAAAACTTTCTCCAGGAAACTTGAAAAAAGGAGAATGTTCTCAAGGTAACTTTCAAAAGGGAGAATGTTATGAAACAAAAACATAACTTTCTCCATAAAGTTTGAAAAAGGGAGAACAATCTAGAATTTCATCAAAATCAATTTTGAAGTTGTTTAAAAATCATATTTCGTAACCTTCTCCAAGACCAACAACAAAGTGTTCCTATTGTTCAAAAAATGGCCACTTCGAATCAACTTGCTATTTTAAAAAGAGATCAAGTTTTAAAAAATCTTCTAAAAGAAGATATACTAACCATTGAGAACCCAAACAAATATGGGTACCAAAATCATTACTAACTTGTGATGCAGGAACACCATCCAACAATCAAGAAAGAACATTGATACATGAATAAGGTATGTTCAATACACATGAATGGAAAAGTATGGTGCCTCCTCTGATTACAAATATTTGGAGGGTCTATAACATTTGGAAACATTAACAAAGCAAAGGATGATGAAGAAGAAGAACATCCTAGACAGCAGAAACAACATGCTTCCTAGGAAATTGAGATTGATAAGCAAACTTCGTTTCATTCTCCTCCTAAAAATTGAAGAATGATAAGTGATCACCATCAAATCAATGGTGAAGAATAATTATAATGTTATATTTGGTACCAAAATTGTTGCTACTGCAGAAGAAAAAGAAACCTCGGTTATTGAGAATAACATTGCTATTGCTCAATAACGTTCTCCATCCTGTACAACCACCACTGCTGCCCATCAAGAACGTTATTCACCTCCAACAAACGTTCTCCCTTCTCCCTCCAACCAATATTGCTATATCCATACCAAGCTCTTGCAGTCTTGCTGAAAGTAAGCCATCAAATCAAAGGAATAGTAAAAGTATGAAAGGTGGTCCTTTAGAAGAAGCACATATTCACATTATACTCTTGTCTAATTCAAGTGCTTATTTGGATCTTATCAAGATATATCCTGATCATGATTACATCTTAATTCATCCATGGAACTCAAATCATTTTCTACGAATTCTCCTATTTATGTCCTTAAAAGCATTTTTTATGTGAATAAATCTTTTTGATCGTTTCAAAAAATTAGGTTTTCAAAAATAAAAACTTTGTAAGCATAAGAATGTTTTGTAAAGAGAAAAATTATATTTGACATGTTGTCACATTCATCTTATTTTGCTTCCCTATATGAGCTCACTCTCTCTAGTTTTAAAAATGAAAAATGATTTCTTTACTAGTAAGCATGATCTTGTTCATATTCATCTTATCTCACTTATGTTTTGGAATTTTGAAGGATGTCAATTTCAAAATATTCAGGGGGAATTTTTAGAAAATCTTATTTTTCTTAAAACTGAAGCTAACTCATCTTTTTTAGTATGTTAAAACTAAAATTAACATATATAAATTTTGACTAAAATGATTTTTGATCAACATACATGTTACGATCCTTTATGATTAAATACAAACTTGAAATTTTCTTTGATATATGAATACATTTATCAAACATGTGATTTCTATATGTCGTATACTCATGTTATTTCTCCCTACATTTGCATTTCCTTTGTATTCCCATCCTTTTTGTTAGATGACAAAGGGGGAGAAGTAATTCTTAGATTTTAAGTATATGAGAAGTCTTTTTGTACAATTACTTCTATATGTTGGTTCAAATATTGGAGCATTTTGTGAGGGAGAGCTTTTAATCTCTATATGACTAAAATCAGAATTGAAATTAAAATCTGAATTAACAGGTTTGTCATCATCAAAAATAGGGAGATTATTGAGACAAAATCCTAAATTATTATTTTGATGATAACAAAACAAAAGTTAATTAAGACTTATGATTATGATTCTATGTGTTTTGGTATTTAACATGTGTATTTGAGTGTATTTATCAAAGATAGAATCCAAGTAAAGCAAGAATAAATCAACATGAATAGAAAAATCTGAACAAACAAGAAAGGTTAACATTCTTGATAAGTTTGGAAAGCGGAGAATGTTCTCCAAGTCCAAGATTGTCATCTCAATCTCAAGATCAATCAATCTCCACCGATTAAAAGAAGATTCTACCTTTGGAATTTACACTTATATTATCAGTACTTGACAAGGAAAAAATCGGATTCATTCTAATCAAAGAAATTATTTGAATCACAAAGAGAAAAGGTCATGAATCAAGCAAGTTCAAACAAGTATGAACCTTCTCCAACTTAACTGCCAAAGAATGTTGAACGATCTTGAGATACACAAAACGTCTAGATTGATCAGGATAACATCCAGAGTGATCAAAAACTAAACCTCCATATTGATTATCAATCTTCAGGATGTTCAAGACTAAGTCTCCAGATTGATCATCAGTCTCCAGAATTTTCAATAAACATTATGCAACAGTTCATCATCATTCTCCAAGTTGTTTTTGACAAAATCAGAACTCCAAATCGAATAAATGGCATCAACAAATATATATGAAGTATAAATGATCATTAAACACAAGAGAAATTTGATCAAGAACTAAGAAATCAGTTTAGTCAAACAGAACTAAAAAATGTTCAAAGACTGAAATATTTTTAATCACATAAATTGGTCTTTGGTCAAAACTGACAGAGCACTACCAACAATTCTTTTTAACCATTATTAAATGTCCTAAAAGTCTATAAAAGGAAGGCCAATGCTCAAGGAAAACACAGAACTTTAAGTGCTAAGAAATTCCATCACTTACTTACAATCATACTTGAATTTCTCTCACTCACATACATTGAATTGGTTCTGATTTTTCCCATTCTATTTGTAGAATCACTCTCGTTTATTTCTCTATCAAAGAATCAGAACTCAAGGCTATAATGTGAAGTATAGTTTTGAGTAAGCTTGCAGGAAATTCTCTTAAGATTAAAAGGTGAATTGTAAAATCTTATCTAAAGATTGATAGGTGATTTGATTGAACTCCCTTCTGGGTGGAAAGGTTTTACTTTGCAACAGATCAAGGTTGATAAGAGCTACGTGCTGTAAAACAAAGAAGGTTCTTTATTTTGAACACTTAGTGGAAAATCTCATAGATGTGAGGACTGGATGTAGCCTGAGTGGGTGAACCAGGATACATTCGTGTGTGATATTCTTTCTCTTATCTCCTTATTTATTAAGTTTGATTAATCATTTAAGTTAAAAATGTAAACTGAATTTCTAATTTTAAACTAACCAAGAACGTTCTCCGTTTTCTGATAAAAACCCAAAACGTTCTTCGTTTTTTGTTTTCTTAAACAAGATCATTCTTGAGTTGAATTTTTAAGTATTTTTAGGAAATTTTAAATAGGGAGATTTACAAATCAAAACCCCTTCCTTGTAAATCAAATTATTTACTTCAAATAATACTGACAATCAGTGCATCAGAAGATCAAGACGAGAAAGACACAAACTAGCCTACCTATTAGATTATGAGTGAGAAATCACAAGTCAATCAACAATCAAACCAGATGCAACCTATCATATTTGTAATTATATGTCTTATGCTAATTTATCTCCATTTCACAAGGAGATTTCTTTGTTTATTTTAAATGAAATAGAACTAAAGGATTATGAGGAGGCGAGTAAACATCGATATTGGAATAAAGCCATGGAAGATGAATTGAAGGCTTTGGAAACCAACAACACATGGGAGATTGCAGACCTGTCCCCTTGAGTTAAACCTATAGAAAGAAAGTGGATTTACAAACTTAAAAGAAAGCAAGATGGAACTATAGATAGATACAAAGCAAGAGTTGTGGAAAAAGGATATAATCAAAAAGAATGATTGGACTATCTTGACACTTTCAGTCCAATCAATAAAATGAATACCATCAGAGTTCTGTTGGCCTCGACATCCATTTTTCAATGGCCTCTTCACCAACTTGACATCGATATTGGTTTCCTATATGAAGACGTGTGAATGAGATTACCATCAAGATTTACTAGGAATAGAACAAACGAAGTTTGCAAGCTAATTAAATCCTTGTATGGACTAAAGTAGGCTAGAAGATGGTGGCATGAGATGTTGCTCTCAACATTATTGAATATAGTGTTCAACAAGCAACATCAAATCATTCCCTATTCATTAAACATGATTTAGACATTTTCACAACTTTGACTATATATGGGGATGATGTAATCCTAGTTAGGAATAGTTTGCATTAATTTTAATTGATCAAGGACAAATTGCAAGAGCTTTTTGGCATCAAGGATTTTGGATCCTTGAAGTTTTTCCTTGGGTTTGAAGTAGCACAATCAAAGAGTGGTATCTCCATTTGTTAAAGAAAGTATTGTCTAGATTTGTTGATAGAAATAGGCATGTTGGAAAACCATGAATATCTCATTTTCCCTCTTCTATACTTGTCAACTATCTTATGTCAATTTCTAACACTTCAACAATTGTGTTCAGATTTGGGGGTTGTCCAATATATCAATAAGGATTTCCTTTCTCTAATGGATAACTCAATATTCGTTTGAATTCTTCCAATGTTGGGGCCAACTGAAAGTCTTGAAAGGTAAAACAACTTAAAAGAGGGTCATAGTACTGGGCTAATGCAACGAGAGCCCATATTTGCACATTTATTGCCAAAAGATTTAGGATCTTTTCATATTTATCAAAGAAACTATCACATTGTATGCTTTTTATTTGGTTGTCAGTGTCCTTTAATCTTTTCAAATCATGTTACTTAAACTTTAAAAGAAAAGTTTTTCTTTTTCTTGATCTCATTTTTCCACTTAAATTGTAACATGACTAAGGTACTTACGATACCCCAACAAACCTAAAAATGGATTAAATATGCCACTATGTTTTAATTTTCACTTAGAGAAATAGAAAAACAAGGAAAATGCTGCCAAAAGATATAAATGCACTATGTAGAATTATTATGAATATATATATATATATAATGTTTCAAATAAATGTAAATGTACAAAGTATTCTTTTGGTAACTTGTATGGATATTATTATGGTGAAATGGTCTATTGGCTTTTCTATTTAGTGACACTTTCAACGGGTGGTTATATGGTTCAAAATGTGGTTCCTAAAGCAAATGATCTTATTTTAGAATATTGTCAACAACAATAGGTAAACTTGTTGGAGGGACAATGCACTCAAAAGGTATTAAACTCTATGTGAGATTTACATTCAAAAGCTAACACTATACAACCTCTAACTAACCTTAAGCTTTACTTAAACTCGGGTATAAAGTCACACTTGCAAGTGTGTGCAAAAGTGACAATGTAGTATGTGAAGGGAAGTCTAATCTAAAATGTACTACTAAACAATAAACACATATATATAAAACAATAAATGATCTTCGAACTTAAATTTAAGTAAAGACATCATATAAAATAACAAGAATATGACTATTTATCGTAAATTCATATACTAAAAAATGTAGGAGAAATAAATGTAGACAAAGTTAACCAATTGACTATCTACAAGTCTCCAGTAGAGTCGCTAGTTGTCGCGCCCTAAAATTTTGAGGGTTAACTCGAATTCAATGGAGTTGCCACTAAAGTTTAATTTAATAGGAAAAAC
>JBBPBT010000948.1:0-27351 GCA_037974875.1 Cicer bijugum | reverse complement strand
TTTTTTATTTTATAACTAATATTTTTCTAATCTCTATTACTTTCATTAATCGTTGTATTAAATAGAGTATTAAATAATTTACAACAAAAATAAAATATATTATTTAATTTATATAAGATTTTATTATTTAGTTTTAAGAATATGAAAATGTGAGACATTTTGTTTAAATAAAAAAAAATTTGAGGCATTTTTATTAAATAAAAGTTTTGTTATTTAAGAAAGACATAAAGCGTTTGTTGCAGTGGACTTGACAGTTCTGTTGTCAATCGTTAGCTGTTTCCCAGCATTATTGGTATTATTAATTTATAAATTAATAATTTTTAAATAACAAATAAAATTACTTTTATATATTAAATATTTTTTTATATCAAATGGTTGTATCTATATACACCAAAAAATTTCTTTATTATTTTAAGATATTTATATTAGTCATCTCATTTTATATTTCTAAAAAATTTTAAGATAATAAATTAATATATAAATCATTTGAATTATATATTGTATTAATTTTTCAATCAACTTAAGATTTTTAACAGTTGACATCAATTATTTTTTTATGCATAAAAATATATTTTTAGTATTTATAATTATATTTTGTTTTGATTTTAGTCCATTTAATTTTTTGTTTGTTTTATACCCTATCAAATTCTAACAAATTTTTAAAGAATATGAATATTTTGTTTAATAAAAAATAGTTACATGACTAATTTTGGATGAAGTAATATATTGTGAATGTTAACTGTTGTTGATTAGACATTATTTAATATTTAAAATTAATATTCATATGTGGTCCTTTAAAATTACATATGTGGTCCTTTAACTTAATTTCAGAAAACCTGTTTTTTTCTTTCTTTTTTAGTATTTTATTTTTTGAAATAATTTCAATTTTACCCTTTAAGTGGGTTTCCTTTAAGTCAACGTTAACATGTCACGAGTAACGAGTAACGTACCTTAATAGATGATCACAAAAGTTATCTTCTGAATTTTACAGAAATGTGCCTCCACGGATCTGTCTTCAGCCATCTGATACTTTGGGTAGCAGCTCACTACATACACATTTAGAGCATCTCAAATATCTCTACCAGTATTGCTGGAACTGTAGTAGTTATACAGATCATCAGCAACTCCATTAAGAATATAATTCTTATCATTATTTTCCAATGGGTTAATTCTCCAGCTTTTTTATCCTTTGCTTTAAACTGAAACATTTTATTGAAATCAGAGGCAACATAACCAAATCCAGTAATATCTTCGGTTGACATGGCAGAATAAAACGTCTTAAAATTGTTGGAATTTGAGTTTCAAAAACCATTTAAAAATCACAATTTATGTCACCGAAGATATTACTGGGTTGAGTTGCGAACTAGGTCGCTCTCTTTAAGACGTTTCGCGGCACTGCCCAAATTGTGCAAGGCAGACTATCAACCACGAAGTCCCCAGGATAAAACAGCCCAGATCACTGTATCGGAGTTCTAATGCACTGTAGAAAACCGTTCTAGAATTACACCCTCAATATGGCGCTTAAAGCCACTCTTAATATGACCGTTAATGTCACTCTCAATATGACGATTAAAGTCATTCACAATATGGTACTACGACCACTCATAATTACGGCATAACGACCGCTCTAAAAACCGAAGGGACTGCAGCATAATAACCGCTCTAAAAACCGAAAGGGACGGCGGCATAATAGCCGCTCTAAAAACCGAAAGGGACGGCGGCATAATAGCCGCTCTAAAAACCGAAAGGGACTACGGCATAATTACCGCTCTAAACCGAAAGGGACTATGGTATAATTACCGTTCTAAATCGAAAGAGACTACGGTATAATTACCACTCTAAACCGAAAGGGACTACGGTACTACGGTATAATTACCGCTCTAAACCGAAAGGGGCAGAAAGAAATGGGAGAAGTGGCTCGAAATTTGGCGAGCAGAATATAAGAGGGAGAAAAGAGAAAGTTGGGAAAAGCATCCAACCTTGGTGTGTTTTTCACAATAGTTTGATGCTCTTTATATAGTGATGGAAGTAAGCTCACATTTCTTTTCTAAGCAATGTGGGACTTTAGTATGTATAGATTTGAAACTACTCAAAATACTAGAGTTTTCTAATGTGGGATTTCAAAATTATTTATTTCCAGTGTGGGACTTAACAAGTTTCTTTCCACTTAAATTTACAAAAAAAAATTCTTTCTAATATGGGACTTCAACAATTTATTAAATTCACACTATAACATACTTTTTTCCAACAATCGAGGATATATGTTAGTGTAATATAATTCATCTCTCTTCCATTTGTTAGTGTAGTAAAATTAAATTTGACAGTAGTGCAAAAAATCAATATCTTCAAATTGTTTTGTAATTCTAAGATGTTGTGAATATGATTTATTTGGATGGATTTTGCAGTCCACAAATTCGGTGGTTATATGTATGTTTCTCTAATGGATTTTGTTTTGTGATATTGTTCTTTCAACATGTTGGTCTCATTGTCATGTGGGAAAATCAAGGAGGCTGCATTATGGATATTTTCAAACCGTGACATGCTGTTAGCTATTTTTAGCATGTTCTCTTGTTAATTTATAGGATTTGAATCTACTATTCGAACATGAATAAATTAAGGTTAAGATTGACCACAAAAGTGGTTGAATTTTTATTAAAGAATTTAGGGTTAAATAGGAAAATAATCGAGTTTTATTATTTAATTGGTTAATTAATTAATTATTTAATTTTTAATTAAATAATCCAATGAGTTAATAAAATGAATCTTAATTTTAAATATTAAATAATGTCTAATCAACAACAGTTAACATATGTATTACTTCATCAAAAATTAGTCATATAACTATTTTTTATTAAACAAAATATTCATATTCTTTAAAAATTTGTTAGAATTTAAAAGGGTATAAAACAAATAAAAAATTAAATAGACTAAAATCAAAACGAAACATAATTATAATTACTAAAAATATATTTTAATACATAAAAAAATAATTGATGTCAACCGTTAAAAATCTTAAGTTGATTGAAAAATTAATGCAATATATAATTTCAATACAATATATAAAGGAAGAGGTACACATTTGTAGTATTTAAGTTATACTCTCTTCAATCCTAATTATAAATAAATAAAATTATTAATTATAAACAAACATATATAAATTCACATAATTTTAATTAATTCTTATTAATTTTCTTGTGATATAATGAAAAATGATAATAAATTTCAAATAAAAAGGATTTTAAAATATTTTATTTTGAACTATCATGTTATTAATCATAAATATTTTATTTTTTAAAATCCTTTTTATTTGAAATTTATTGTCGTTTTCAATTATATCACAAGAAAATTAATAAGAATTAATTAAAATCATGTGAATTTATATATGTTTGTTTATAATTAATAATTTTATTTATAATTAGGATTCAAGAGAGTATAACTTCTCGATTTAGTTTTTTTTTATTTAATTTTAAACAATAATTTGATCATTTATATCTTAAAATATTACCAATATTATCGTTTCTTTACAGAAACATAGAAAATTAATCAAAATCTTCAAACAAAACCTATAACATTCAATACCAATTTCAATAAAATTCACACTACTAGAAAAAACGCTTTTGGAGACCAATTTTTCGGTCACTAAATAAAGAAAATCGGTCACTAAATCCAATAGCGACTGACTTAGTGACCAATTTAAATCAGTTGGTAAACTGATACTCGCAAGCTGTTGCGACTAAATCAGCGACCGAATGCATATAACTCAAATATTCAAATAAATTCATATTTTCATATCCAACAACGTCAAATTTATCAAATAAAAAATGAAAGTATAAGTTTATTTGAACATTTGAGTTATGAATTTGATGAAATGTGAAGATGATAATTAGTTTTACGGGTTTTATTTGAAAATTTTGATGAATTTTTGTAAACAAAAAAGATATTATTGTTGATATTTTAAGACATAAAAGATCAAATTGTTACTTAAAATTAAATAAAAGACTAGATATGTAAAAAAAAATAAAAGATAAAGAATTGAAGTGTTACATGAAATTAAGTTAAGAAACCATGGGGGCAATTATGCCAAAAATAAATAATTAATTAAGTCAAATCTAAATAACTCATTTATTTCTAATAACCCCACAAGCTCGAGGTAACATAATTCTTAATTTGAGTTTCGATTACAAAATCCAAACATGAAGTTGAAAAAATGTGGTAAACAAAATGTAAGTCAAGCTAGAAAGAGAATCCAACAGCAAAAAAAATTAATTGACCTAAAAGCGATCATATTATTGTGAAGCTAAGGTCCAAAACTACCTAAAACGTCTTAGTCTCAATCATTGATGAGGTCGAAACCCTTAAACAACATAATTCTAGTAGTCGTATTGTTCTTGCTTTAAAACATATATGGAATAGAACACACACACAAAATTGAAAAAAAATTAAAAATGTTAAATATGTAGTGTACAGTGGTATTAATAACTATTCAAATATAAAATAAAAGTATTATGAAGGCTTGACAAAGATCACATTTAAGCAGTCACCCATCTTTTTTTTACAATGACGTTGAACTTTTTAAATAAACTTCTTATGAGTCTCGTTAATACTGTGAGTTCCACATTTTCTGTGTCTGTGATATTCTTCATGTGAGTTATCTTGGTTGCTGCTCTTCTTGATTCTTTGACATTCTCATAACAATAAAATAAACAAGAGGTGAAAGTTAAATGATTTGATTGATTAAAATAGGTCTAATTACATGACTATTAATAGGACACCATCAAGCTAAATTGATGTTGTCATTTGAATATACAAAAGTTGAACAATGTCATAACAGATTTGTAATAATACCAAATAGAAAAGAATGGAAACACAATGAGAGAAGGTCACATGCAATGATTTAACGTATCAAATAATTGTTTGGGCTTTAACTTCCATCTTCTTGCACTTGAGATTGAATCTAATCTAGTTTTTGCTATTTATTGTGTTGAGAAGCCAATGAAGTCATAAACTGATTTGCTTGCAGTCGTTGAAATATGTGTTAAGAATAATAATCGAGTTAGTTAGTCTTTAGTTTAGAGTTAGCTAGTATTTAGATCGATAGTTAATTTGGTAGTTACTTGCTCTATGTTTATAGCCTTGTTGTACTACTTTCATCATATTTTTCAATATGATTCTTGTTATTAAAACATAATCTGCTATTTACTTGCACTCAGAAACATGAACAAGAAAGTAATGACAAAAATAGAAATAGTTTAGAGAATTTAGTGAAAGAATATTGTGAAAGTGTATTAACGGCTTTTTAAATTGCCTTTTGAATGAAACAATTACAAGCCTTAAATAGGACTTACAATCATCATTAACTACTAACTAACTTGGTTACATTCTGTTATAAGAAAATAATAGAATTTCCCCATTTGCTAAAATTCAACACCATAAAGTCCCAAGTCATAAGTAACAATTGTCCACCTTGATTTGACTTTATGTTACATAACTTGTAAGATATGCAAACGATGTTTGAATTTAGGCCCTAATAATGCATCAATTGGGTTGTCTTCAGTCCGGATCTTATCTAGAATTACATTTCTTTTTGTAATGATTTCTCTTATAAAATTCCATTATGACAATCGTAAAACACTTTTGGAACTATTCATTCTGCCTTCTAGCTCGCTGTCATTCCTTTCATGCAAATTAACATAATATGGGGGGTGAGAAGGTCGTGAGGTAGCATCGCCGGTAACGGGAATGGTCGGGGTGTTACAACAATTTTCTATTTCCAACTGAATGGTTAGGGGGGTGAGAAGGTCGTGAGACAGCGTCGCCGGTAACGGGAATGACCGAGGTGTCACTTCAATTTTCTAGACTTTCTTATGTATCTGCTTACCATAATCATGGCATAGGCCAAGTCTAGCCTTGTACATATCATATAAAACACCATGCTTCCTACTGTATTTGTATATGACACCTTCATCATGTTATAAGAAACTTCATCATCAATTTTAGGTGAGTCCTGCTGAGATAATTTGAAATGTTGAGCCATGGGAGTTATCACTACTTTTGATTGATCCGTGTCGAACTTCTTCAAGACTTTAGCCAAGTAATGCTTCTAGTTTATGAATAAAGTTCCTTTAGACAAGTCCCTTGTGATCTACATACTCAGGATCTTGCTGGCAACCCCCATATCCTTCATCTCAAACTCACTTTTCAACAATATTTTCACCTTTGAATTTGTTATTTGCTATCACAAGTAATTAACATGTCATCTACATGGAGGAGAAAGTAGATGACAACGTCATCTCTAGTTTCTTAGTAAACATACTCATTATGTTTGCATATATTGAACCATTCTTCAAGATAAAATTGTATCAAAGCTTTTGTACGGCTACCTTGGTGATTGCTTCAGGCCATATAGAGACCTTTTTTAATAAGCATACTTTGTCTTCTTCACCCTTCTTAACAAAGTCCTGAGGTTGAGTCATATGTCTATGCTCTTCTTATCTTTGTCTTCTTTACCCTTCTATTTTGCTTATGGCCTGATTCAATCTCGTTGAGTGATTTTTTTCTTAGTTTTTTTGTTTCACATTACCTTTCTATATATATATATATATATATATTCATATCATTTATTGGATTTTCAATACTATTAATCATCATATCAATAATTTGCATTCTTTTTCAACTGTTCAAGAAATGTGGAATTATTTGAAGCATATCAACAACCAACGTTTTCAGTTGGAACTGAAGATAACCAACTACAAACAAGATAATTTGTCTATTCAATAATATTAAATACGCCTAAAAAAAACAATTTACAAAGTATATATATGCTAATATAAGTGATAGACAAAGTCAATATACATACATAAATATTAAATACGCATAAAAAAAAACAATTTGACAAAGTATATATATGCTAATGGAAAGAAACTTGGCATGGACATAAGTATAGCTAAAGCCAAGTACTATACGCCTTGTTATGTATATAAATTCCGCAAAAATATCAAGGATGATAATTATCAAGATATTAAACCAATCATTGATGAAAATATCCATAATGCAGCCTCCTTGATTTTCCCACATGACAATGAGACCAACATGTTGAAAGAACAATATCACAAAACAAAATCCATTAGAGAAACATACATATAACCACCGAATTTGTGGACTGCAAAATCCATCCAAATAAATCATATTCACAACATCTTAGAATTACAAAACAATTTGAAGATATTGATTTTTTGCACTGCTGTCAAATTTAATTTTACTACACTAACAAATGGAAGAGAGATGAATTATATTACACTAACATATATCCCCGATACATGTTTATCTTTTGGGTTGTTTATACATTGGTTATAAAAATTTATTTTGTATGTCTTAATATTTCTCTCTTTTATTTATTTATTTATATTCAGTTAATGGTTTAAATTGAAGACAATTTCAATTTTTTTAGTATTGATTTTTTTGTTAATATTCTCATTTTTTTTATAAAGGTAATTTAAAGTTAGAGAAAATATATAGTTGAAAGAAAAAATAAATGTTAAAAAAGGGGAGTGCAAATGTTGACTTTTTTATTGTTATTTTTGTATAAATAAGATAAATATTTTTCTTATATTACATAGTATTATTATTATTATTATTATTTTTTATAGTTACTACTTTCTTTTCTTATCTTATAAATAGTTTATTATTTTTTTTATCTTTTAAAATTTGACAATGTTAGATTTTTTTTGTAGTTATGTTTTTGTTTTTGTTTTGTTATACAGATAGTTTGATTATATTGGTAATAAAAATAGAATGCAAACTTAACGAATTATTACCTAGTTTTGTTATCACACATTTTTTACAACGGCGCTGAATTCAAGGAAACAAGATTACGACAAAGAAATTATTCGAGGTAGAGACACGTTATGGAAATCGTCAACAAGAACTTGAACCATGGGGAGGGTGGTTAAAAAACGTGGTATGCATGCTAAAAGTGATTATCATATTTTTGCATTAATTAACATATACACTTCTATTAGCTTTCTCATACAAGTAAAAGAGCCAAACATCCCACTCCAAATCAAGCAAGCATTTTATCTTCTTCATGAGAGCCCGACCAGTTACACTTCCATCTTTGTTATTCTTCACACTTCTAACTATAACATCGTAATTCATATACACCACGACTCCATGCACAAACCTTAATACAACCCCCCACAACTCTTCCACGTACACACGTGTGTTGCCAAAGCAAGGTATATATGTTTAGTTTTCTTATTTTACATTGTAAAGTTAAATATTAGTAATTAATTTTTTAATCTAAATCTTGAAATTATGTTATAGTAATAGGGTCAGTCCTTTTTTTATAAATGAGCAAACTTTATATTAAAATAAAATTTAATAGAAAATAGTAGGATACTTTTTTGTTTAAATTCTTAATATTAAGGAATAGAAATATGTAAAGAAAGAAAGAAAGAACCAATATTTATTTTTTAATGGCATACGAATTTCTTTTAAATGTAATAATATTATTATATACTACGTAACATTAACATTAGATTGAAAATGTAAGACCCTTAATTTTAAATTCTAATTTATGTATTTTGGAGAATTTTGTGCTGAATTTCTGAGACTTTTTAGCCAATTTTATGGCATTTTTTTGAGTTAAATGTCAAAAATATTTTTTTGGAGACATGATTAAAATTATTCGTCGATGAATAATTTTATTTAATTACAGTGAATCTTTTGTCGAAGAAATTTTTTTCTGAGATGCAGCATTTTTCAGAAAAATTCATCTGTCCATTGAGTTATGGCGAAAGTAGATATTTTTCTGAAAAAGTGGTTTGTAATGTGATGTGAGGTGACAAGCGTAATGATAATTTTTATAAAAAATATCTAGATATTTGTAAATATCTAAATATTTATTTAGATATTTATTTTTATTATTTTAATATATATATATATATATATAAAAGAAAGGAAGCAATTTCCAATTTCCTTTTACATGGGTCCATCTTCCTCTTTCTCTTTCTCTGTTTCAAAAAGAAAAGAAGCCAAATGTTAGTGTTTTTTCAACCAAACCCAAAAATAAACCTCCATTAATCTACTAGATTTAAGCTTTGTTACGAGAAGTGACAGAAGGAAAAATTGCTCATTGCCACGTTGCGGTGCTAGTGAGCTAGTTTTCGACGCGACATCATGAACTTAAATTTTATTAGCATTAATTACGGTACCGTAATCGCGTGTTAGAGCTATCGTTAAGGTAAGGGCTCCTTCCAAACTTTTAGTTTACATTTAGGACATTATTTGTGATTTTGTGGAAAAGAAATTTGATGTATTTGAGGTCTGATTTTGTGAAAAATTAATTTAATGTGATTATGTGTAATTTAGTTGAATTGAAATTGGAGGTGTGGTTTGTGGTGATTCAAGTTTGGTGTGATTTATATGTTCATAATTATTATTATGAATTTTTAAGATGTGATTTATTTGTGGATTTTGTAGAAAATGAATTGATGAACTTTGGTGGTTTATGTGTAAAAATGTGGAGTTTTGAAATTGGGTGAGTTATGTTTGAATTGTTGAAATTTAATTGAGGTATTATATGTGTGTTGTGAAATTGAATTGATTGTTGTCGGTGTGAATTGACGATAATTAAATTTGATGAGTTTGAGTTACGTAATGAGTTATTTTCCAAAAAATGAGTTTGAACTGAAATTGAAATTTTACAAAAAATTAGCGTTGTTAAAGTTGTGAAAAAGTTTAAATTTTAACTAAGTTAAAGATTTTGAGCAAAAAGATAGATTGAAATTAAAAATGGTTAGAGTTCAAAATGTTACTCTTTTAATTACTCTTTGATTGAGTTTAAAAAGAAAAAAAGTTTAGAGTATTTTATTAACTCAAAAATATCAGTGCTTTAATAGTCGAGTGTGTGTATGATAAATTTTGACGATATTTGTTTTATTTAGTTTTAAATAAATAATATAGATTATTTGGTTTTAAAACTTTGGTGTGTGAGAAAGATTTAATTTTGGAAATTTTGTTGTGTTTGGATTAGTTTTATTGTCAACAAATTATTATAAATATTCATGTTTATATAGTTAGCTCCTTGAGTCTCGAAAAGGAATCGAGACTGTTGTCACCGAGTTAACGGTGGGGAGAACTATGATATATTAATGTTTTTGTGGTGATTTATGGTTGAAAATTTCAGAGATTGAGTATGGTGATTAATGTTTGGAAATTTTAGTGATTTATGTTAGGTGAAATTGATGTGTGACTTGGTGGAAAATGAATTTAATTCAATTTAGGTGTGAATGGAATTTGGAGATGTGATTTATGTGTGGTTGTGGAAATTTTAATTGGTGTGAATAAAAATGTTTGAGTATGCTCTATGTTGTGTTTGAAAAATCATTAGTGTTAAATGAGTATTAAAAATGGGGAATCTTTTAATAGCTGCATTTACTTAATGATTGTGGTGAAAAGAGTCAGAGTATGCTCATGCATTTCATAGTACATGGTGATCGCGATGGGGCCATGGTGATAGTGGCGACCGTGATGGGCCACGGGATGATGCCTTATGAATTGTTGGTTCATCTTATCCTTGCGGGGATTGTCGCGTCGTGCTGATCTGTGAGAGATTGCACTCTAGAATGTGCTGATCTGTGAGCGATTGCATTCTAGAAAATTGGGCTGGTCTGTGAGCGACAACACTCTTGTATGTCGTACTAGTCTGTGAGAGACTACACGCTAGTAAATCGTGCTGATCTATGAGAGATTGCACCTCGGTAATTAGTACTGGTCTGTGAGAGGTTGTACAATTATGATTTACGCCCCTCGATGAGGGTTTCGGTTTGGAATTTCGGAATGATGCATTTTGGCATATACACATTGCATTAGGGTGCTTGGCACGCGAGTCATGTTTGTTATACTTTGATGATTGTATATACATATTCGGTTGTTATTGTGATTTATCGTAATTGCTTTGAGGTGTAAAGTTGAGTTG
This sequence comes from Cicer bijugum, assembly GCA_037974875.1. Lineage (NCBI taxonomy): Eukaryota > Viridiplantae > Streptophyta > Magnoliopsida > Fabales > Fabaceae > Cicer > Cicer bijugum. Next base: position 16,373 of record JBBPBT010000948.1, on the reverse strand, counting down.
ATTAAGTTTGGATGTATTTATGTGTTCATAATTAATAATGAATATTCGATGTGTGATTGAGGTGTGAATTTATGGAGATTAATTTGGTGTTAATTATGTGTTCATAATTGATAATATTAATGTTTGAAGTGTTGATTGATTCAAGAGCCATTTTAGAATTGAAAATCTGCCTTTTCTCAATTGTATTCGGCTACGACAATGCAGTTTGTCAAAACTTTATTTTTCAACATTGTTTATGCATTTTCGGACATATGAAAACCCTTTCGAGGAGTATGATAAGACGAAAGGTTCTTTTGAGCATTTGAAAATATAAGAATTTTGTTATATGATGTTTGTTAATTTTGGTTGGTGACCTTTACAATTATTATGGAAATCTGGGATTTGCCCTCAGATAAGAATCAGGATCATCCTACCGGTTAGTATCCTGGAGATGGGAAAGTAGTTAGTCATACTTGACCAAAGCTGCGTCAGGAGGATCTTGCGGGACGCGTGGAGATCACCAGGGTGGTGTAGTTTTGTAGCATGATCAGATTAGGTGATTGTATAAGGACTAGGTGACTTTCTCTTGGGATTGTATTTATTTCATTTTGGAAGATTGTATCTATGCTTAAATTGTCTGTTGACTTTTGTCGTTGTGTTACGACTTAAATATTCATCCAAAAGTATTTCTTTCTTTGTTTCTTTGTTTAAAAAACAAATACACTCGAGCTGTTAAAAATCGGGGTGTTACATTGTGGTATTCGAGTTTTGGTTTTGATTTCTTTGGGACTGTGGAGCCTTTGGTTTAGGTTGTAGGTCAACCTATAGGTTTGGAGTCGTTATTTAATCATGTGTCGGGGTAATTGGTCTGAGTTGTCAGATCAGAGATAGTTATTATGTGTGGATATAGTCGAAAGTTTGTTTTGGAATTATTCGAAGTAGTGTTAACACTTCTTCTTGAAGTTTTTTTGGGAAACACTACCTCCAAGATGGAACGACGTTGCAAGAATGAATGTCAATAGGAATGATCAAACGGTTGAGGCAATGAATAATGCTTCTGTTGATCCACAGATAGCTATCAGGACTTTGCGAGATCTGGAGAAGAGGGAAATAAAGATTTGTGCTGCTGTGTCAAGGGGATTGGAAGATTTTCGTCGTTACAATCTTCCAAAGTTCAAGGGTGAGGAGATGCCAGAAAAAGCTGATAAGTGGATTAAAAAAGTGGAAAAGATCTTCGAAATGATTAATTGTCAGGTACGGTTGAGGAGAATCATGACGACCTGGGATTTATGAAGTGGTTCCAAGGACACATAGGCTATGTTGTTGATGGTAACTCGAAGATGATGGGTATGGATGGATTAAAGTTAGACTAATAGGCAATTTCATGTAAAGATCTAAGTGGAAAGCTTTTTAAGAAGAGTATTAGGTGTTCGTTTGGCAGATTTCAGGATGAGACTGGATGAAGTTTGATAATTGTCAAAGAGGTGTGAACACCATGGAATTATTGAGAAGACAGGGATTCCATTTCAAATAGCATTTGATGCTTAGGTGTCAATGAAAGAGACTTGAATTGAAGTTAAGGGGCGTTGCACATTAGAAGTAAATACTCATTTGTTTAGATAAAATACGCTTTGAGGAATAATCGATACCTTGAGTGATAAAGTCAAGCATTCGAGTTAAACTAGATTCGCGACTCGGATTATTAAGTATGAATCTCATGACAATTATAGGAGTGAGAATATATATTTCTTTGATAAGTGACAAATCTTTGTGTGGATTAGGAGATGGTAAGTATGGATAGTGATATTGGATTAAACTATAGACATGTAAGTGTGAATTTTGAGTGATGTTCAGAAAAACATAAGAAGTTAAGACTTGATGTATTGAACCGCATGTTACTATTAAATGGAATTGAAAGTATATAGTACGGGAATACTTAGAGATTGTAACGATGTAAGCTTTGAGAGTCTACTCAATGATGGTAATTACTAGAAGAATGTTAATATTTTGATAGGTCAGAGAAAATATTTGAGATTTGATTTGGGACCCTAAGATGGTTGATCTTTAAGTCAATGGTTTAAAATCCACAAGGTTGGATGGAGGACCAAGTAATGCCTAAACCTGATATAATTGAGGTAGTTGAGGTAGGCAAGTGATAAATAATTCATGTTATGGATGAAAGTGTTAGAATATTTACTAAAAAGGTCGTGTTATGATTTGAAGAGTTTTTATTAGTGAGATTACTACTACAGTTAGAGTCAATGATGAATACAACCTCGTATTGTAACTTAAGATGAAATCGATGGAATTCGACGGTGTGATGAGAATTTGGAGATTTCGAGGATCAAATTTTAGAATTTTATTTAATGATAGAAAATGAAAAAGAAGAAATATAACAAATGATTTATGGTTTAGATGTTGGTCTTGATAAGTCGAGCGTTAAGATTTAAAATTTGCATTTTAGTGACCAAATGGACGATGAAAAATATGTGGGTCTTTAAGATATTTTACTGCAAAGTTATGAGGAATAGGTTTATAGCTAATTACTCCATAGAAAATGCTATTGGGAACATTTGAGAAATAGTTATTTAGGACGTTCGATTGTTTGCCCTCAGATAAGAACTAAGATCATCCTACCGGTTAGTATCCTGGAGATGGGAAAGTAGTTAGTCATACTTGACCAAAGCTGCGTCAGGAGGATCTTGCGGGACGCGTGGAGATCACCAGGGTGGTGTAGTTTTGTAGCATGATCAGATTAGGTGATTGTATAAGGACTAGATGTCTTTCTCTTGGGATTGTATTTATTTCATTTTGGAAGATTGTATCTATGCTTAAACTGTCTGTTGACTTTTGTCGTTGTGTTACGACTTAAATATTCATCCAAAAGTATTTCTTTCTTTATTTCTTTGTTTAAAAAAATAAATAAACTCGCGCTGTTAAAAATCGAGGTGTTACAGAAAACATGTTTATTGTCTCGTTGATGTCAGACATAGATAAAACATCAACTCATATAATACATTCAATTGTTAGATAATTCTTTATATATTAATAGTAAAAGTATTTTAGATATTTATATTATCTTGTATATATATTCATTGTAACTTTATTAACTTAAAATTTTGTTCATTCAATGTTATGAAACTTTAAAATGATTGTTTATCTTTTTTCTCTCTTTTTCTTCCTCCTTTCTATGTTTGTCATTGTTATCATCAATCAATTTTATTTTTGTAAATTTTTATTGGTATTTATAAAGACACTCATTTGACACCCCCACAATTGGTGGTTGATATTGGTCAGTGGCGGCAAACTTCGGTAGCTCATAGTGGTTGGTAGGGAACTCCAACAACTCTATGGTAATCAACAGCAGAGTTGTGTTGGTCAGTGTTAGAGCTCAGACGGTGTCACAATGGTTGGCTTCAAAGCTCTTACAGTGCCACGATTGTCAATTAGGGTCGACCTAACACATTATGATACCTAAATCGAAATTATTAAACGCAGTTTTTTCAAAATTTAATACATAAATTATTAATATTTTATTTAATAATATTTTTAATAAATTTCTTAAGCAGAATTAATGATATATTTTTTGCATAGTTTTCAAAAAATAAAATAAGATATTTCAACGGTTCTACGACAACGTCAAAAACTCATATAAATTTTTTTAATTGAAGAAGTGAATAGTGTGTATATATTGTACCACTATAGTAACTCATGTTAGCAATATAATCACTACTTTTCTTGTGATTTCTCAATTTATAATTAATATTTTTCATATGAGCAATGTGCTCACTTTTTGTCACATCATTTTTTATTTTATAACTAATATTTTTCTAATCTCTATTACTTTCATTAATTGTTGTATTAAATAGAGTATTAAATAATTTACAACAAAAATAAAATATATTATTTAATTTATATAAGATTTTATTATTTAGTTTTAAGAATATGAAAATGTGAGACATTTTGTTTAAATAAAAAAAAATTTGAGGCATTTTTATTAAATAAAAGTTTTGTTATTTAAGAAAGACATAAAGCGTTTGTTGGAGTGGACTTGACAGTTCTGTTGTCAATCGTTAGCTGTTTCCCAGCATTATTGGTATTATTAATTTATAAATTAATAATTTTTAAATAACAAATAAAATTACTTTTATATATTAATTTTTTTTTTTATATCACATGGTTGTATCTATATACACCAAAAAATTTCTTTATTATTTTAAGATATTTATATTAGTCATCTCATTTTATATTTCTAAAAAATTTTAAGATAATAAATTAATATATACGTCATTTAAATTATATATTGTATTAATTTTTCAATCAACTTACGATTTTTAACAGTTGACATCAATTATTTTTGTATGCATAAAAATATATTTTTAGCATTTATAATTATGTTTCGTTTTGATTTGGATGAAGTAATACTTGATTAAACATTATTTAATATTTAAAATTAAGATTCATTTTATTAACTCATTTGATTATTTAATTAGAAATTTAAAACTAAATAATTAATTAATTAACTAATTAAATAATATGTTAAATTACATATGTGGTCCTTTAACTTAATTTCAGAAAACTTTTTTTTTTCTTTTTTTTTTCTTTCTTTTTTAGTATTTTATTTTTTGAAATAATTTCAATTTTACCCTTTAAGTGGGTTTCTTTTAAGTCAACGTTAACAAATTCCTTCCTTAGTTTTTTTCTTCTTCAGTTTTTTCTCTTTAACATTTCTAAATATCTTGTTTGGTATTCTCCTCTCCCACTAATTTTCCTCTTCTCGTTTTCCTCTTGTTATTTTCCTTTGCTCTCATCTATGTGAAATCATAAATCCATCTCATCTCTATGAAATCGTAAATCCCTTTCAACGATAAGTAGAAGGAATCGAAGAACACACCATTAGAATCAGGCTTCAAAAAATCATAAACCCACATTGAGAAGAGAAGAAAGGTAACGTGTTTATGGATTCTGATGTTTAGTGATCTGATTTGTTTTAGGGTTTATGTTGAGGGATATATGTGAACATGAGGCGGCTGTGGATTTTGAGTTTTGGGAACCGTGAATATGACTTTTCATGGATTGAAGAAGAAAACGATAAGAGGGAAACGTGTGGGAGAGGAGAAGACTAAACAAGGTATTTGAAAATGTGAAAGAGAAGAAAACTAAGAAGAAAACGGAGGAGGAAATTTGTTAACGCTGCTTTAACGGAAACCCACTTAAAGGGTAAAATTGAAATTATTTCAAAAGATAAAATACTGAAATTGAAAAAAAAAATAAAGAACTAAAACGTTATCTCAAATTAAGTTAATGGACCACAGATATAATTTACCTTAAATAATAAAACTCTATTAGATACATTTAATATTTAAAATTAAGATTCATTTTATTAACTCATTGGATTATTTAATTAAAAATTAAATAATTAATTAATTAACCAATTAAATAATAAAACTCGATTATTTTCCTATTTAACCCTAAATTCTTTAATAAAAATTCAACCACTTTTGTGGTCAATCTTAACCTTAATTTATTCATGTTCGAATAGTAGATTCAAATCCTATAAATTAACAAGAGAACATGCTAAAAATAGCTAACAGCATGTCACGGTTTGTTAAAATAATGAGAGTAGTTAATGTTGAGATTTAATTTGTTTTTAACATACTCCATAGAATGTATTTTGATATTCAATAATAACACACTTAATAAACCCTAGCAAAACCCTAATCTATACAGATATTCACCGTCTTTTATCTGGTTTTTTATTAACTAATACTTTCTACTCTAAAACCAATCGATAAAAGCTCCACGGATTTGCAATTCTTCTCTCACGCGTAGATGTTTTGTTATTAGGGTTTCAAGAGAACGGCAAACATGGATGTACAATCAGCCACGTATATGATGACTCTGTCGTCGCCGATGGTCATCTCTGACGATCTAATACCTGAGGTACTTTCCTTCCTATCAGTGAAATCTCTTATAAGATTGAGGTGCGTGAGTAAGTCTTGGAGATCCCTCATCTCGGATCCCGTGTTCGTGAAATTGCACCTCAAGAAATCAGCAACACGAAAACTGCTCTTCACACGAATGAATCGGCATTCAATATCAGAATGTTTTGACATTCACCAAAGTGAGGTGTATTGCAATCTATACCCCAAATGTCGTTTACTCCGTAACCCGTCTTTCGACCTTTCAGTTAATTCTTACTACCTATCCAATGTCAAGGACTGCTCTGATATAGCAGGTTCCTGCAATGGATTGATCTGTTTGACTGGTTATTCTTCCACCTATGAATATCGAGATTACTGGCTCCGTATATGGAACCCAGCCACAAGGACACTGTCTCCAAAATTTGGGAATTTTCGCGAGTATCTCGACTCTTCACTTCAACATTACATGTCGAAAGCAAATTTCAACTTCAAGTTTGGCTATGACAATTCAACGGACACTTATAAGGTGGTGGCGTCTCATATGGATCGATCTTATTTCATAACTAGTCGTCGCACAAGCATTGTAAGAATTCTCACTTTGGGTGATAATGTTTGGAGAGATACCTCTGGAGAGAACATACAAGTTTGGAGGTGAGTATTTGAGTGGAACTGTTAACTGGTTGGCGATTGACAATACAAAAAATGTTTCCTCCAATATATTTGTTAAGAATCATGCTACTATTGAGCAGTTTCGTATTATTTCGCTTGATTTGGGGAGTGAGACATACAACCAGTACATGCTGCCTCGTGGTTTTGATGAAATGCTGCCTGACACGCCAACTCTTGGTGTGTTGGGGGACTGCCTTTGTTTTTCTTATTATCCCAACAATATCGATTTTGTTATATGGAAGATGCAAATATTTGGGGTGGAAGAGTCTTGGGCCCAATTTCTTAAAATTAGTTTCCAGAATCTTCAAATATTCAATGTAGTGCCCTTATTTCTTTTTGAGGATACACTGATACTTATGAGTATGAGTCATCAATACGAACCAATTTTCTATAATCGGAGAGATAATACTATTTCCTATAATAGAAGTAGAACTACTCAGTATGTACGCCTTGAAATTGCCGAGGATTATGTTGAAAGTTTAGTTTCAATTTTTTGAATGTAAGTTTCTCTTCCATTGTTTAGTTTCTCCATAATTATGAATTGTGTGAATATTCTTTTTTATGATTGTTTTTGAATGACACTCTCCTTTATTTAATTAATTTTTTTTTGGTTTGTATTATTATAAATTAACTCTTTCACTCGACTTATTTTCTTCCTTCCTATATCTCCTTAGCTTCGTATTGCTATGATTAAATTCACTTTCTTCTACTGATTTGCTTGTAACTTATACCAAAAACTGAAGCAAATAACTAGCATTTCAGTTTGGAATTATTTGATCTTACTTCCATTAGGAAAATTTAAAGTGCACTTACCCCTTAAAATTTCATGTTTTAAGAGTTCTAATTTGAGGTTAATACTTGTCAAAATCAATAGCAGGGGAAGCTATTTCACATCTATTCTTCCAATTCACGCGTTCAGCTTTATCTAGAAACTCATTTTGTTAAAGAATGATATCCTATGGCTTTTCTTTCAAATCCAATAATACTATCAATGTGTGTGCCTTCATTTACATCCATTTGTTTAAACATATAAATTAAAATGTTAATTTGCATGTGTAGCAAAATATTATGCAGAGTTAGGAAGACCAACAGCTAAGGCAACGTTAGAGAAAGAGGAATTAGGACAAATAACAAGGCAGTGATGGCACCAACCACCAAGGTCTATATGGCAAATTAATAACAAGTTTACAACAAATAACCTATGCACTTTTTTGATTAATGTATACACATTGTAGTTTTTAATTATATTTTTGACAAATATCAAACATATACAAATTAGCTTCTTTGTAATTGCAAGTAACTTCGTGGTTTTTCAATAAACTAAACATGTCTTATCCATTTTATAGTCAAAGCAAGGTATATATGTTTAGTTTTCTTATTTTACATTGTAAAGTTAAATATTAGTAATTAATTTTTTAATCTAAATCTTGAAATTATGTTATATTAGCAAACTTTATATTAAAATAAAATTATTAATAGAAAATTCTTAATATTAAAGAATAGAAATATATAAAGAAAGAAAGAACGAACATTTATTTTTTAATGGCACAATTTTTTTTAAATGTAATAATATTATTATATACTAAGTAACATTAACATTAGATTGAAAACATGTTTATTGTCGGGTTGATGTCAGACATAGATAAAACATCAACTCATATAATATATTTAATTGATAGATAATTATTTATATATTAACATCAATTCATATTTTTATTCGTACTATGTTATGAAACTTTAATTAAAGGAGTTGCTTATCTTTTTTTCTCTCTTTTTTTTCCTCCTTTCTATCATTCTATTCTATGTTTGTCATTGTTAACATCAATCAATTTTATCAGTATTTATAAAGACACCCATTTGACACCCCCACAATTGGGGTGGTTGATAGTGGTTAGTGGTGGCAAACTTCCATAACTCATAGTGGTTGGTAGGGAACTCCAACAACTCTATGGTAATCGACAGCAGAGTTGCGACATCTCTACGTTGGTCAGTGTTGGAGCTCCAACGGTTTCACAATGGTCGGCTTCAGAGCTCTTACAATGCCACGATTCTTAATTAGGGTGGACCCAACACGTTATGAGACCTAAAACGAAATTATTAGACACGGTTTTTTCAAAATTTAATAAATTTCTTTGGCAAAATTAATGACATTTTTAAATATATTTTATGTATATTTTTTAAAAAATAAAATAAGACATTTCAACGGTTATGTGACAACATTAAAACCTCATGTAAATTTTTTGATATTTTAGTTGAACAAGTAAATAGTGTATATATATTGTACCACTCTAGTAACTTATGTTAGCAATATATTTACTATGTGTCTTGTGATTTCTCAATTTTTAACTAATATTTTTCATATGAACAATGTGCTCACTTTTTGTCTCATCATTTTTTATTTTATAACTAATATTTTTCTAATTTCTATTACTTTCAATAATCAATTTAGTTGTATTAGTATTAAATAATTTGCAACAAAAATAAAACATGTTATTTAATTTATATAAGATTTTATTATTTTAGTTTTAAGAATATGAAAATGTGAGACATTTTTTTTGAGGCATTTTAATTAAATAAATTTTTTGGTTTTTTAAGAAAGACCTAAAGTGTTTGCTGCAGTGGACTTGACGTGATCTGTGGTCAATCGTGAGTCGTTTCCCAGCATTATTTGGTATTATTAATTTATAAATTAATAATTTTTAAATAACAAATAAAATTACTTTCTATGTTTGTCATTGTTATCATCAATCAATTTTATTTTTGTAAATTTTTATTGGTATTTATAAAGACACTCATTTGACACCCCACAATTGGTGGTTGATATTGGTCAGTGGCGGCATACTTCCGTAGCTAATAGTGGTTGGTAGGGAACTCCAACAACTCTATGGTAATCATAGCAGAGTTGCGTTGGTCAATGTTGGAGTTCTATGGTGTTTTTTACAGTGCTACAATTGTCAATTAGGTTGACCCAACACATTATGAGACCTAAATTGAATTTAATAAATAAATTATTAATATTTTATTTAATAATATTTTTAATAAGTTTCTTTAGCAGAATTAATGATATATTTTTTATATGGTTTTAAAAAATAAAATAAGATATTTCAACGGTTCTACGACAACGTCAAAAACTCATAAATTGTTTTAATTGAAGAAGTAAATAGTGTGTATATATTGTACCACTATAGTAACTCATGTTAGCAATATAATCACTACTTTTCTTGTGATTTCTCAATTTATAATTAATATTTTTCATATGAGCAATGTGCTCACTTTTTGTCACATCATTTTTTTATTTTATAACTAATATTTTTCTAATCTCTATTACTTTCATTAATCGTTGTATTAAATAGAGTATTAAATAATTTACAACAAAAATAAAATATATTATTTAATTTATATAAGATTTTATTATTTAGTTTTAAGAATATGAAAATGTGAGACATTTTGTTTAAATAAAAAAAAATTTGAGGCATTTTTATTAAATAAAAGTTTTGTTATTTAAGAAAGACATAAAGCGTTTGTTGCAGTGGACTTGACAGTTCTGTTGTCAATCGTTAGCTGTTTCCCAGCATTATTGGTATTATTAATTTATAAATTAATAATTTTTAAATAACAAATAAAATTACTTTTATATATTAAATATTTTTTTATATCAAATGGTTGTATCTATATACACCAAAAAATTTCTTTATTATTTTAAGATATTTATATTAGTCATCTCATTTTATATTTCTAAAAAATTTTAAGATAATAAATTAATATATAAATCATTTGAATTATATATTGTATTAATTTTTCAATCAACTTAAGATTTTTAACAGTTGACATCAATTATTTTTTTATGCATAAAAATATATTTTTAGTATTTATAATTATATTTTGTTTTGATTTTAGTCCATTTAATTTTTTGTTTGTTTTATACCCTATCAAATTCTAACAAATTTTTAAAGAATATGAATATTTTGTTTAATAAAAAATAGTTACATGACTAATTTTGGATGAAGTAATATATTGTGAATGTTAACTGTTGTTGATTAGACATTATTTAATATTTAAAATTAATATTCATATGTGGTCCTTTAAAATTACATATGTGGTCCTTTAACTTAATTTCAGAAAACCTGTTTTTTTCTTTCTTTTTTAGTATTTTATTTTTTGAAATAATTTCAATTTTACCCTTTAAGTGGGTTTCCTTTAAGTCAACGTTAACATGTCACGAGTAACGAGTAACGTACCTTAATAGATGATCACAAAAGTTATCTTCTGAATTTTACAGAAATGTGCCTCCACGGATCTGTCTTCAGCCATCTGATACTTTGGGTAGCAGCTCACTACATACACATTTAGAGCATCTCAAATATCTCTACCAGTATTGCTGGAACTGTAGTAGTTATACAGATCATCAGCAACTCCATTAAGAATATAATTCTTATCATTATTTTCCAATGGGTTAATTCTCCAGCTTTTTTATCCTTTGCTTTAAACTGAAACATTTTATTGAAATCAGAGGCAACATAACCAAATCCAGTAATATCTTCGGTTGACATGGCAGAATAAAACGTCTTAAAATTGTTGGAATTTGAGTTTCAAAAACCATTTAAAAATCACAATTTATGTCACCGAAGATATTACTGGGTTGAGTTGCGAACTAGGTCGCTCTCTTTAAGACGTTTCGCGGCACTGCCCAAATTGTGCAAGGCAGACTATCAACCACGAAGTCCCCAGGATAAAACAGCCCAGATCACTGTATCGGAGTTCTAATGCACTGTAGAAAACCGTTCTAGAATTACACCCTCAATATGGCGCTTAAAGCCACTCTTAATATGACCGTTAATGTCACTCTCAATATGACGATTAAAGTCATTCACAATATGGTACTACGACCACTCATAATTACGGCATAACGACCGCTCTAAAAACCGAAGGGACTGCAGCATAATAACCGCTCTAAAAACCGAAAGGGACGGCGGCATAATAGCCGCTCTAAAAACCGAAAGGGACGGCGGCATAATAGCCGCTCTAAAAACCGAAAGGGACTACGGCATAATTACCGCTCTAAACCGAAAGGGACTATGGTATAATTACCGTTCTAAATCGAAAGAGACTACGGTATAATTACCACTCTAAACCGAAAGGGACTACGGTACTACGGTATAATTACCGCTCTAAACCGAAAGGGGCAGAAAGAAATGGGAGAAGTGGCTCGAAATTTGGCGAGCAGAATATAAGAGGGAGAAAAGAGAAAGTTGGGAAAAGCATCCAACCTTGGTGTGTTTTTCACAATAGTTTGATGCTCTTTATATAGTGATGGAAGTAAGCTCACATTTCTTTTCTAAGCAATGTGGGACTTTAGTATGTATAGATTTGAAACTACTCAAAATACTAGAGTTTTCTAATGTGGGATTTCAAAATTATTTATTTCCAGTGTGGGACTTAACAAGTTTCTTTCCACTTAAATTTACAAAAAAAAATTCTTTCTAATATGGGACTTCAACAATTTATTAAATTCACACTATAACATACTTTTTTCCAACAATCGAGGATATATGTTAGTGTAATATAATTCATCTCTCTTCCATTTGTTAGTGTAGTAAAATTAAATTTGACAGTAGTGCAAAAAATCAATATCTTCAAATTGTTTTGTAATTCTAAGATGTTGTGAATATGATTTATTTGGATGGATTTTGCAGTCCACAAATTCGGTGGTTATATGTATGTTTCTCTAATGGATTTTGTTTTGTGATATTGTTCTTTCAACATGTTGGTCTCATTGTCATGTGGGAAAATCAAGGAGGCTGCATTATGGATATTTTCATCAATGATTGGTTTAATATCTTGATAATTATCATCCTTGATATTTTTGCGGAATTTATATACATAACAAGGCGTATAGTACTTGGCTTTAGCTATACTTATGTCCATGCCAAGTTTCTTTCCATTAGCATATATATACTTTGTCAAATTGTTTTTTTTTATGCGTATTTAATATTTATGTACGTATATTGACTTTGTCTATCACTTATATTAGCATATATATACTTTGTAAATTGTTTTTTTTAGGCGTATTTAATATTATTGAATAGACAAATTACCTTGTTTGTAGGTGGTTATCTTCAGTTCCAACTGAAAACGTTGGTTGTTGATATGCTTCAAATAATTCCACATTTCTTGAACAGTTGAAAAAGAGCGCAAATTATTGATAAGATGATTAATAGTATTGAAAATCCAATAAATGATATATATATATATAGAAAGGTAATGTGAAACAAAAAAACTAAGAAAAAAATCACTCAACGAGATTGAATCAGGCCATAAGCAAAATAGAAGGGTAAAGAAGACAAAGATAAGAAGAGCATAAACATATGACTCAACCTCAGGACTTTGTTAAGAAGGGTGAAGAAGACAAAGTTTGCTTATTAAAAAAGGTCTCTATATGGCCTGAAGCAATCACCAAGGTAGCCGTACAAAAGCTTTGATACAATTTTATCTTGAAGAATGGTTCAATATATGCAAACATAATGAGTATGTTTACTAAGAAACTGGAGATGACGTTGTCATCTACTTTCTCCTCCATGTAGATGACATGTTAATTGCTTGTGATAGCAAATAACAAATTCAAAGGTGAAAATGTTGTTGAAAAGTGAGTTTGAGATGAAGGATATGGGGTTGCCAGCAAGATCCTGAGTATGTAGATCACAAGGGACTTGTTTAAAGGAACTTTATTCATAAACTAGAAGCATTACTTGGCTAAAGTCTTGAAGAAGTTCGACACGGATCAATCAAAAGTAGTGATAACTCCCATGGCTCAACATTTCAAATTATCTCAGCAGGATTCACCTAAAATTGATGATGAAGTTTCTTATAACATGATGAAGGTGTCATATACAAATACAGTAGGAAGCATGGTGTTTTATATGATATGTACAAGGCTAGACTTGGCCTATGCCATGATTATGGTAAGCAGATACATAAGAAAGTCTAGAAAATTGAAGTAACACCTCGGCCATTCCCGTTACCGGCGACGCTATCTCACAACCTTCTCGCCCCCCTAACCACTCAGTTGGAAATAGAAAATTGTTGTAACACCCCGACCATTCCCGTTACCGGCGATGCTACCTCACGACCTTCTCGCCCCCCATATTATTTTAATTTGCATGAAAGGAATGACAGCGAGCTAGAAGGCAAAATGAATAGTTCCAAAAGTGTTTTACGATAGTCATAATGGAATTTTATAAGAGATTACTAAAAGAGATGTAATTCTAGATAAGATCAGGACTGAAGACAACCCAATTGATGCATTATTAGGGCCTAAATTCAAACATCGTTTGCATATCTTACAAGTTATCTAACATAAAGTCAAATCAAGGTAGACAATTGTTACTTATGACTTGGGACTTTATGGTGTTGAATGTTAGCAAATGGGGAAATTCTATTATTTTCTTATAACAGAATGTAACCAAGTTAGTTAGTAGTTAATGATGATTGTAAGTCCTATTTAAGGCTTGTAATTGTTTCATTCAAAAGGCAATTTAAAAAGCAGTTAATACACTTTCACAATATTCTTTCACTAAATTCTCTAAACTATTTCTATTTTTGTCATTACTTTCTTGTTCATGTTTCTGAGTGCAAGTAAATAGCAGATTATGTTTTAATAACAAGAATCATATTGAAAAATATGATGAAAGTAGTACAACAAGGCTATAAACATAGAGCAAGTAACTACCAAATTAACTATCGATCTAAATACTAGCTAACTCTAAACTAAAGACTAACTAACTCGATTATTATTCTTAACACATATTTCAAAGACTGCAAGCAAATCAGTTTATGACTTCATTGGCTTCTCAACACAATAAATAGCAAAAACTAGATTAGATTCAATCTCAAGTGCAAGAAGATGGAAGTTAAAGCCCAAACAATTATTTGATACGTTAAATCATTGCATGTTACCTTCTCTCATTGTGTTTCCATTCTTTTCTATTTGGTATTATTACAAATCTGTTATGACATTGTTCAACTTTTGTATATTCAAATGACAACATCAATTTAGCTTGATGGTGTCCTATTAATACTCATGTAATTAGACCTATTTTAATCAATCAAATCATTTAACTTTCACCTCTTGTTTATTTTGTTGTTATGAGAATGTCAAAGAATCAAGAAGAGCAGCAACCAAGATAACTCACATGAAGAATATCACAGACACAGAAAATGAGGAACTCACAGTATTAACGAGACTCATAAGAAGTTTATTTAAAAAGTTCAACGTCATTGTAAAAAAAAGATGGGTGACTGCTTAAATGTGATCTTTGTCAAGCCTTCATAATACTTTTATTTTATATTTGAATAGTTATTAATACCACTGTACACTACATATTTAACATTTCTAATTTTTTTTCAATTTTGTGTGTGTGTAATATTCCATATATGTTTTAAAGCAAGAACAATATGACTACTAGAATTATGTTGTTTAAGGGTTTCGACCTCATCAATGATTGGGACTAAGATGTTTTAGGTAGTTTTGGACCTTAGCTTCACAATAATATGATCGCTTTTAGGTCAATTAATTGTTTTTGCTGTTGGATTTTCTTTCTAGCTTGACTTACATTTTGTTTACCACATTTTTTCAACTTCATGTTTGGATTTTGTAATCGAAACTCAAATTAAGAATTATGTTACTTCGAGCTTGTGGGGCTATTAGAAATAAATGAGTTACTTAGAGTTGACTTAATTAATTATTTATTTTTGGCATAATTGCCCCCATGGTCTCTTAACTTAATTTTATGTAACACTTCAATTCTTTATCTTTTATTTTTTTTACATATCTAGTCTTTTATTTAATTTTAAGTAACAATTTGATCTTTTATGTCTTAAAATATCAACAATAATATCTTTTTTGTTTACAAAAATTCATCAAAATTTTCAAATAAAACTCATAAAACTAATTATCATCTTCACATTTCATCAAATTCATAACTCAAATGTTCAAATAAACTTATACTTTCATTTTTTATTTGATAAATTTGACGTTGTTGGATATGAAAATATAAATTTATTTGAATATTTGAGTTATATGCATTCGGTCGCTGATTTAGTCGCAACAGCTTGCGAGTATCTGTTTACCAACTGATTTAAATTGGTCACTAAGTAGGTCGCTATTGGATTTAGTGACCGATTTTCTTCATTTAGTGACCGAGAAATTGGTCTCCAAAAGCGTTTTTTCTAGTAGTGTGAATTTTATTGAAATTGGTATTGAATATTATGGGTTTTGTTTGAAGATTTTGATTAATTTTCTATGTTTTTGTAAAGAAACGATAATATTGGTAATATTTTAAGATATAAATGATCAAATTATTGTTTAAAATTAAATAAAAAAAAACTAAATCGAGAAGTTATACTCTCTTCAATCCTAATTATAAATAAATAAATAAATAAAATTATTAATTATAAACAAACATATATAAATTCACATGATTTTAATTAATTCTTATTAATTTTCTTGTGATATAATTAAAAACGATAATAAATTTCAAGTAAAAAGGATTTTAAAAAATAAAATATTTATGATTAATAACATGATAGTTCAAAATAAAATATTTTAAAATCCTTTTTATTTGAAATTTATTATCATTTTTAATTATATCACAAGAAAATTAATAAGAATTAATTAAAATTATGTGAATTTATATATGTTAGTTTATAATTAATAATTTTATTTATTTATTTATTTATAATTAGGATTGAAGAGAGGATAACTTAAATACTACAAATGTGTACCCCTTCCTTTATATATTGTAT